>JACGCN010000059.1:0-230646 GCA_014905825.1 Lyophyllum atratum | reverse complement strand
GGTGATAGGGAGATCGCCTCTCTGCGCTGGATTCGAGAAGACACCAGGTGATTATACGTGGGTGGCTGACCAAATGCACTTTATCCAGGTGAGGCTGACGGACTCAAGAATGAATCGCGCATAAAGATGCAAAGAACACCGTCTGACCTCGCAAATAATTGTCGATGATCCCGCACATAGTGGTAGAAGCAAGGTAGAAGGTGAAGCTAGGTGAAGGCAAAGGGCAAAGTACTCAAAATGGAAATTAAGGTGGCTACACCGCGAGTTCGGTCCGAAATATCCGACATGTACTTTCTGGCAAGGTACTTTAAACGGTAGCCACTTTCATTCTTTGTGCTGTACGATCCAAACGACGAACTATCTCCCTTCGAACAGTAGATCATTCATGGTTCTTGATGAAAGACTTGGATTTCTCTCCGCCTTCACCTCGAACGGCTCCAACCCGAAGGCCCGTCGACCCTCGACAGATGTAACGTCCGCAGGTGTTGCGCGTCCAACACAGTTGGACTCTCCAGGTCCATTAGGGAAATCGCTGTCGTATAGGAAAGGAACGAGTCAGTAATCGAAACGATAGACAGCGGGTAAGGGGCGTACGGAGCAGGAAGACCAGCTTCAAATGTGGCGCGCTGTTCACGAAGGTAGCGACCACTGCGAGCCGCGAAGTCAGATTTCCCACAAACAGAAGCAACCGCCAACCACGGTTGAACTTGCTACTCACTTCTTGACAGTCAATGGGACCGCAGGAATATAAACGACAGAAGAGTCATTTTTCCATTATGGTGACCCTCAACCTCGTGGACAATATCGCAGTGCCCTAGGAAAAAAGTTCGTCAATCCATGTTATAAATCTCATTACAGCGCCACCTACAATAGACCTGATCACCAGGATCAACTGTCGGTTATCCCGACCATAGTTTTGTCGAGCCTGAGGTGGGGGATGCGTCTTGGTAGTCAGGAACTGCTTTCACCTACAAGACTTCCAGGGAACTCTGGATTCTCAAGGTCGACTTCCCACTCATTGGTTTCAGCGTTCAAAGCGAAGAAGGGGCGAAGGATGATATAGGCCATGGCGGGCTCAAGCATGGGAAGGACGCGGAGGGTGCCCTCCCCTGGCCCGTGCGCGACATGGAAGTCCAGCCTTGCCATGCACGAAAGATAGATCCTTGGTTGCTGCGAATTCCCCACAGCTTCAGCGATACAGAACAATGATTTACATATGTTTACCACTTACGAGCAACCGTGCATATCCTGTGCAGCATCCAGACGGGGAGACGCATCGTAGGCATCATGATTCTTCCATGCGCTTCCTCCCTTCAAAATTTCTCGATAGCAGTGGCGGTTATGTAGGGTCTTCCCACCGCTCCACAGAGCCGTTGTCGATGTGAGGGTCCAGAACGAAAGTCACGTCTCCGGGATGGCGAATACGTACACGGTCAAAGTAAGAGATCGGGGTATCAAGGCTGATCTGGGTGTCGGGATCAGATATATGCCAGAGAGACATCAAGTAACGCTGCGTTTCGATAATGGCCGGGTGCACACGCGCAGCGACCTGGCCTTTAGAGTTGTACATCTCATAGATCTGGATGTTATCAGCTGGGTAACCTGTCATAAACGCATTAGAGATTCAGCTGTCCATAGTAAAGCGGTAAATTTCGCACCTGTGATTTCGCCGGTGTTGGCAGCGGCATAGTCTTTGACAGATTGCTTCCAGGCCAAAGCCTCCTGCGACCGCAAGAAATAAAAGGCGGGTTGTGAGTACGATAGTGTTAGGTTAATTAGTCGATAGCGACTACCTCTTGAGGCACTCCTCCAGTGACAACGACGACGCCAACTTTCCTGATGGCTTTGACCTGGTCGTCTGAGAGTCCTGCACTCATCTGGGCGAACGTCACGCGAGGAATTACCTGGGGACGCGTTGTTGAAGTGGCTACCCAAAGACAAATAATCAATACGCACGGCACCACCTATGAGACGAAAATTTCTTGGACGGCAGCGTCGAGTGCGACTAGAACTTCTTTCCAGCTCTGGAGGAGTTCATCCTTCCACAGCGCTTTCTTGAGGTCAGAGAAATAGGCTGGGTGTGCTTCAGGCAATGCTGCAGCAGGGGGAGTTGTACAGCCTTGTCAATGGGCTTCGAAGCAGTAGTAGGAACCATAGTGAGAGGAAAAGTCGACGATGTGCTAATGATTGCAGAACTGCGCCATTTTAAAGGCGTTTTCCGCCCTATTTTCGGATCCTAAAAAATGGCGCTTCTCTATCTCATGATAGACAACGCTGTTACCGTACGTTTCGCCGGTCATGCGAGAGAATTAGACCAAAGAAGGGCAAGTTTCATGTCATCTGTTCGCAGAGGATACATGTTTGGAAGGTGTTTGAAAGAACATTAATCCGACAATATTCCGGGATCAGATCAGACTTGGACCTTAATAATGACAAACATAGCCCATGGGTTCATGGTCACGTGGCACTCAGCCTGAGCAGGTCAGAGGAGTAGAATAAATTATCTGCGCGTTGGTAATACATGATATCCCCGTATCTCTAGCAAAGCCGAGAATCCTTCGTAGATACATGACGAAAGAGTCCCATTATAGTTTACAAACCCAGAACCCAAGCTACCAACTGTCGATTGAGCAGCACTTGCTTAATCGGTCTCAGGAAACATGCCACGGATCGTCGCCAGCTCGCCATATAACCTCTTGTAATCCACACTCAGTCTGGCCAAGTCCTCCGCGTCCATCAGGTCGGCATCGCCATCAGAGTCCGTCGTCGACCCGCTCTCCCCGTTGCGCAGCAAACCGTCAATCTTGGTCTTTTGCGAAACCATCTTCCCAAATACCGCCACGTACTCGTTGTACGTCGCGCTATATCGCACACGCAGGCTGGCATGGTCTGTCGGTCAGAGGTCGTGACTCGCGAGCTTTGGGAACGGGACTGGGACGGGGACTGGGTGCTAGGGTGATGGCTGGTCATAGGAAGCGTGGGTGGCGGCCCGTTGGGCGCATCCCGTCTCGGTTTGCGAATCTCGCCTCATCTTCTGAAGAGGATGTGTAGATAGGTGACTTGCGGCGATTCTTGTGCGACGCACCAGTTCGCCTTAGAGTCTGCCCGACCACGGGACTGTGCAGAAGAGGTACTTTCCTGCGGAGACGCTTTTCCGTCTCGCATAGACACCGAGGAGCGCGATGCAGGAATCTCCTTCTTGTTGATTTTGGGTAAGCAGGTGGGTGCAGCGGTGGTGACGCGTCCTTCCGTACTTTTGGGCGAGCTGGCGGCGCTAGGTCTGGCTTTTTGGGTAATGACAGATCCTTGGGTTTGGTATCTTCGAGGACGAAGCCGAAACTGCACCAGTTTCCGTCCTCCGTTTCTTTTGCGAAGCCGGAACCTCGGAATCGTTACCGTCTTGTTTGCGTTTAAGGGTAGGGGTCTCCAACCTCCGCCTTTCCTCGCCTCCCTCTTGCTTAACCACTGTCTTGGTTTTAGCACCCTCTCTCAGCCGATCTGGACCCCTCTCCCGGTCGGAATCGGAGCCAAAGCCAGCATCAGACTCCCGCAGCTTCCGTATCCGCTGAGTTGGTATGGTGGAACCGTTGAGCCTTTCGTGCTTAGTTGCTTGTTGGGTTGATGGAAGGACTTTGGCGGGTAGCGAGGCGCGAGGCTGGTTGGCATCTCCTATATCCACTGATTTGCCTTGAAGAACAGAACTACGGCTAGCGCCATCGTCGTATGAATCCTGAGAGGTAGTTTTCCCAGCCCTGAAGCCAGATCCTGGGGGCTTCCTTGAGCCAGCAACAGCAGAAGACTTGGAGGATGCGCTCTCGGTGTCCTTCATTTTGCCATTCGCGTTGCTGACGCGGGGTGCAGCCTTGATGCTCTCATCTTTCATCTGAATTTCCGCGCCGGGGTCGGGTTTCGGTTTCGCCTTCTTCTCCTTAACCTCTTTCGACGATACCCCACGCTTCGCGACGACCTCTAGTTTAACTCCCTGCTTGGTTTCGCCATTAGGCACGGCTGAAGTGATCCTCGAAGGACCAGCAGAAGGAGTTGCAGAAGCGGTTGTCGCGGGGGAACGGAATGTGAAATGTTCCCAGAGAGGATCGGACTGTTTGATACCCAAGCTGCTCAGCTTCTGGCGACCCGTTCTCGCCAAATTTATACGCTCTTGTTCAGGCAGTTTAGGCCATTCGAAAGGTCGAACTTCTTTCCATGATTCTGTCCTGAGACGCCAAATCTTTGACCCAGGGTCTTCGCCCTTCTTGGTGGCGGATGTTTGCTCTGCAACCTAGTGAAACTCTTCAGTAATGTCCTGGAAGGATCCGAAAAGAATCCTCACTTCTTCTAAGAGATCAAGAACCTCGCGGCGTTTCGATGCATCACATCGGCACCGGTAATTAATTTTATGATCTGGTCTCGAGGTCTCTCCTGGACAGCCATGCAGTGCACCAGCCGTTTACGAAGTGACGAATCGCTCGGTTTCTTCTTGGGTGCCGCAGGCACGGGAGAAGCGACGCGCGCGGGGGCGACGACTGACGAGGAATTGGATGCGTTGAGCTTTACTTGGTCGGACGGACGAATGGCATTACGAAACATTGCAGATGATTGTTCTTTCCGCTTTTTTGTGGTCTTGGCAGGAAGGGTAGGCGGGGTGTCGATGAATTTTGTTTTACGATCATCTCGCTGCTTAGCAGCGTCGATAGTTTTCTCGCGAATCCTGTCTTTGAGATTGGCTCCGAGCTTGTCGTGTTCAATGGTGAACTTTCCGGTAACATTAGCGTAAAGTTTGAGGGGCGCATTTGGTTTAGAAGCTGAGTGGGTGCGAAGGTACAGTTCATGCGGAGTCTCTTCCTTCAACGACCGCATTGGATAAAAGGTGCCTCCAATGTGTATCCCCTGATACGGTCAGGTATTGCGGAATCAACGGGCAAGTGCATACTTACTGGGGTGTCACCGAATTCGAAATCCATTGGAGGCTTCTCACCGAGGGCTTGGAGAGCGTCCAGGGTCTCGGTAGACATGCGAACGAGCATGGCTACCTTGGGCTTTGAGTGTTCAGACTCGCCAGGGTTGGTATGGGGGCCGAGAGACAGAGTAGTCTCTGGAAGAGGCATAGCGAAGGGTTAAGGATGCACAGTGGGCAGAACCAAGTTCACAGTCAAGCTGACGGCGCTGGTGAATCGGTGTATTCCGACCACGTGAGTGAGGTCAGAACAATGGGACTGATAATACTATGGGGACAAGGTGAGCAGGCGGGGCTCTGCCTTGTTGTGGCCAGTCCACCTCAGACTGACAGTGACAGGGTCATAGCCATCTCTTGCCCATCTCCGACTTGTTTGCCGCTATTGTCCATTGTCCTTACAATCTATATTTAGCCCTCTCCCTCCCTCTCCTCATTCTACAACGATTCTGCAACGCACCAACCAACTCTAAGTATGCACCATGGGGTGAAGCCATCTAGGACCCCAATCTATTATATAATATGCTCAGTTTCCACCCATGTTCGCTGCGTATGATCCCGCACGTTCGTCGAGCTCGTGATAGTGCCCTCGTGCGTTGTTGTCCAGCGCTCACGTTGGCCCAAGACCCCCTCCTTTCGCTTCGCTGAGGAGAATTTCCCCTCTGTCTACACTCCACATAAAATTTAGGTCCAAACTATCACGTTTGTTGCAACTTGCATGCACGTACGCTAATACAAAAGGTGTATCACTGCCCCGGATGTTTTACGAGGTCTTCTCCATCTCCCCGGCTCTGGAACACCATGATGATGCTTGAGGCCGCTCAACTCTTTTATTCCACCCTTCTTCTCGTCGCTGCTATCCTTGCTTGGCTTCTCCGGCCACAGCTACGATTTATCTGGCACTGCTTCATTCGACCCATCGGTGCCTGCGACCAGAAGGATCGATTGGATAAGGTCTGCTCTAACTTTCTTCCGCATATCCCGGCATTCTCGAGCTCTTGCACCAGTTCTACGAAGGGCAAGCAGATATTTATGACAAGACCCGCAATTCCCTTCTCAGGGGCCGCAACACCATGTTGAGCTTGTCCGCCAGCCACCTGCGCTCCATGCGTGCTTCTCAGCCAAACAGGCCTCTAGTGTGGATCGACATTGGCGGTGGAACAGGCAAGTTTCTTTTCCCTCTTTCACCTTTCTACATACTAATCTTTCGCCTAGGCTACAACATCGAGCTGATGGACAAATACTTTCCCATCTCTTCCTTTGATGCCGTGTATGTTATCGATCTCTGTGAGCCGTTGCTACAGGTCGCCAGGAAACGCTTCGCTGCGAAAGGGTGGAACAATGTCACCGTTTTGTGTCAGGACGCAAACCAGTTTACCTTACCAGAGTGGGCGGATGGGAAGGACCCCAAAGGAAGTATTGGATTCATTACGATGAGCTATTCATTGTCCATGGTGAGGCTCTCTATATTACCACTGAGAGACAGATGATAACACTTGTCGATAGATTCCCAACTATTACACTTTACTAGATCGCATCGATCATGTTCTTTCTCCTCAGGACGGATTATTTGGTGTCGTCGACTTTTATACAGCGAAAAAGCAACCTTCACTCCACGAGAAGGCGATTGGTGGCATCAGCAAGGAATGCGGGTGGCTTTCGCGATGGTTCTGGCAAATCTGGTTCGACTTCGATCATGTAAGCGAGTCCGCATGATACGCGTGCAGTCTCTTACCAGCCTGCTTAAGATCTCTCTTGGCTCCGCACGAAGGTCATATCTCGAATACAAGTTCGGCACCGTTAGTCCCACCCTCTTGGTAATGACGGGTATTGTACCAACACTATCCTCATTAGATGAAAAGCTACAACGGCCGCAATCGGTTTATCCTTCCGTTTATTGTCCAAATGTGAGTCTGCAGCCTTCCTTAAGTCAGAAAATCCTTCACGACCCTTTCGCTAGTCCTTACTATATCTGGCTTGGTCGGCCCCGTTCTTGCGATGTCACCCGAATGCGCCACGCTTTCGAAGTTGAAGGAGGGAATTTCATCGGCTCCCCAATACTAGCCCACCACGATGTCAAGGAAACTGTTCCACCGTTGGAAATCGGCGAGCCCTTCATGGATCTGAAGGAATCTACTAACGATGCGCACACGATCATTGATATCACGCCGCCGCTGAGTTCTTTCCACTATCAGGCAGACAAGGTGAGCATCCGACTGATTATTGATTATCTCATACAACTCCTCATCTGGAGTACCAGCCCTGGCGGCTACCTTACTATGAACAACCGGTGCATAAGGAGTTCAGAACCTTCATCTACTCTTTTACATGGGTCAGTGCATTATTCATCCAGAGATGCAACAACTTGACACCAGGACAGGAAGATCCTTTTGAAGATATGAAGCATCTCAATTTGTCGAGCGACGACTCCATGTTTGTGATCACCTCGGCTGGGGACAATGCTCTTCACTATGCCATCGAGGCCCAACCCAAGCGGGTATGGTTCTCACAAAAAACATTTGATGCCTCGTCTAATCCGCCTGCAGATACATTGTGTAGACATGAATCCATGGTAGGCATAGCCTTTCTTACCGTTTCGATTACCGATCGATTTACGCGCCCTCTAGCCAAGGTCACCTCCTCGAGCTTAAGCTTGCCGCCCTCCAGAGTCTATCCTATGAAGACTTCTTCGCCCTCTTCGGTGCCGGCCGTCACCCACACTTCCGCACGCTCCTCGACTCGAAGCTCGCTCCGCACCTCTCTTCCAGCGCTTACCAGTTCTGGCGGCTAAACGATGACGCTTTCTCCTCTGCGTTCTATATGCGCGGGTACAGCGGGTGGGCCCTACGCCTCGCGCGCATCATCTTCACCCTTGCAGGTGTGACAAAGCACGTCGAGAAGATGTGCAATTGTGATACTCTAGAGGAGCAAGCGAGTGTCTGGCGGACGAAACTGCGGCCCGTCCTGCTGAACCCAATCGTCGTGGCGCTGCTCAAGAACCCGGTGTTCTGTTGGAATGCCCTGGGCGTCCCACTAAACCAGCGCCGCATGTTGCTGGAGGAGGGCTCCATCTATGATTTCATTTGCCACACACTCGACCCACTTACTTCGACCTACTTACTCAAGACCGGGAATTACTTCTATCTGCTCGTACGCACTCCGTGTAGTTTGTCTTCTGATGTTCCGAAGCTGATGCACGGCCTTAGGCCCTCCTGGGACATTACACCCCCGCATCATGCCCGAACTATCTGACCCGCCGAGGTTTCGAGGCACTCAGAGCCGAAGGCGGCAGTGCTATGAGCGCATTCCGACTTCATACCGAGTCTATCGTGAAGTACGTCTCCGAAACTTGGCTCCATTCATGTTGCTCATGATAGGTTTTCCAGCGTGCTTCGTGGACTGTCTCGCTGGTCACTCACACGGGCAATAATCATGGACCATCTGGACTGGTTTACGCCGGGCTCGAAAGACGTCAAGGATGAAGTGGAGGAGTTTTATCGCGTGCTCGCGCCTGGTGGTATGGTCTTCTGGCGGTCAGCCTCGCGGAAGCCATGGTATAATGAGATGTAAGTATCTTCATTCCAGTCTCATGATTCGATGCCAACTGCTCCCCCATAAAGGTTTATAAACGCAGGTTTCGAAGTTTCACCTATGGCCATTCGGGATGGTTCGGTTGCCATTGACAGAGTCAACATGTAAGCGGTCCATTTCTCTTACCCTGTACCTCGTCACAACTAACCATGCCTCCAGGTATGCCTGCTGTTGGCGCGGGGTAAAGCGGTCCTAACGACGATACCGCTCGCTGTCAGGATGTCACGAGTCAAGAGTCGAGATCAAGACTTTATGTGTTCCTCTAGATATGTTACAAATTTGCTTGCGATACTCTCCTCTCCCCAATCAACAGCGCCCTTTTCCGTGGTCCCTAGGGTGATCGCCTTCTTATGGACGGTAACGAACTGCCGCTTGAGTCTCTGTAGTTCGGATAGTGTAATATTACGCGGTGGGAGGGCAATAGATGGTTTTAGCGTCGATGACGGTGTGGTTATTGATAGGTTTAGCTGGCCGCCGAGTCCAGTCTGTTCGGCGAGAATGGCGGATACGAGGGCAGCGGTTGTCTGCTCAAGTGCCTGTAGAGCGTCCGTGGGCGCTTTTACGACCTGGGTAAAGGATAATTGTCGATCAATCGAATCCACCAAGACAAATGGGTAAAGACGCACTGAAAGAGTCCCAGAGTTTGGGGGTTTGATGTTACCTTTGGTAATCGCATCCCAGATTTGCGGCATTGGGGCAGTGTCCTCGTCCCAGAGAACAGTGAAGAGAGGCGAATCCCATCGGACCATGGATGACGGTTCCTCGTATCTAAATAGAAGATTCTCCAGCCTTTCCAAGCGTCAATCGCGAGGCGCAATAGAAAGAGAAGAAGAACAGACGTTTCCGGCGCGTAGGTGCGCCCATCCTGACGCGTCTCGTTCCACTCCCTACACTGCTCTTGCGTAGCTACAACGTAGATCTGCGGCCTGCGGGTTAGGCACCATCGGAGACATATAGGCAAGGGACGCACGGTGCAAACACGCAGCTTCATCTCCCGAGCGGCGCAATACATCTGATAACGGAATCCTTTGATATAATTCAATGCGTCGACGATCAGGATGGTGTCCGCGGCCATCTGTCGCTGCATTGCTGTGAATAGCGCACCACGGGCTGGTTTCTCGGAGCGGCTCTCTATCATCGGTGAGTGGGTCAAAAGAGTCCATTGGATTGACGCCCGAGGTTGTGCTCACCATCATAGGAGCTGCGATTGAGGTTCAGGACGTCGTCGGAAAGCACTGCAACTTTGGATATCGGGCCTTGGTAGTTTTCATGTGTGAGGTACTTTTCAAGAGATGTACGGATCTGTTCTGCTCTCTTCGTCTTCCCAGAAGACGGAAAGCCAGATATTGTGACAAGGGCCATGGAAGTAGGTGATCAAGTTGCACGGACAGGAGATGTTTTTCACTTATTTTGGAGAGGCAGAAGACAAAATTGCTATTATCATGCAAACTACCGAACCGTGGTACTATCTAAGAAACAGAGCAAAGCACTGTAAGGGTTCCAAAAATTACTGAAAGCCGAAGCTAACAGATGGGTTCGGATGTATAATTTGCAATCAGCAAAAAACTGTGTCTCGGTAAAAACCTCACTGACGACAGTACATGCCCGAGCACAAGAGATGGGAATCCGGGGTGTTTGCGGCTTGCTTATATAGGCGTTCGGGGCGCACGGACCATCATTGGTCTCGTGAACGACTTTGCCGAGAGGCGCGGGAGCACGAGTATGGAGAGCCTGGCATTTTGGCAACCGGCTCCCGCTGGGACGTCAATGGACTATCAATGGAACACGATATGCACGATTGGATCGCACACTCGTCATGTATTTACTACTACTGGGCGCGAGGTATGACATGTGGTACATATGCCATTGCTACGTTTGATGTCACAGTGCCCAAGTGGCGTCAGCCTTGCGAGTACAGTGGGCTTGCCACCGTTGTCATGGGCGCCAGCTCACGATATCAAGAGGGTCGTAAGCATAGAATTGAAACTTGCGCGGGTCGATGGGGATGGGGTGGGGCAAGATACAGTTGCAATGAAACTGAGAGCGCTTCGTAAAGGGGCAACAAAAAGCAACACCGCCACCATGGAATCGATCAACGTAGTGTGACTGCGTGACGCTTACCGCTAATTTCATGCCGACACGTTGTTGTCCATCGTCGTTCGTCGTCGTCCGTCGCAATCGACTGTTCTCTCCTTCATTTCTTGTCTTTCCTCTTCACAGGCACTCAGAGAGTCGCCACACATTTGCATCTACATCGCCTCTAAACTGGGCGGGTCGCCCTGCTCGTTGCTTGTAGTCTACCCCACGCGTTCCAATGTTGGCCACTATGAACCCCTCGCAACGCGACCTTTCCCACCCCGGGCACTCTCGTCTCGACTTGCAACAAGGAAATCGCGACTCCGTGGCTGATGGGTCCGTAATGGAGGATCGCTTGTGTCCGGGGTGCAGAAAGCCGGCCGTCAGTGAACAGGGAGGTCTGGTTGTCGCATTCGGGTACGTCCACTCTCCCATGGGCGCATGCTTCTTGCATACGCAGCAGATCCTTTACAGTTGCGTCTTGCTGATCGATTTATGATTTCAGCCAATCCTTCTTCCACGTCGACTGCTTCAAATGCGCCAAATGCGGGGATCAGGTTACTGCAGATACCAGTCTTCTCCTTCTCTCTGACGGCTCCCCCATATGTACCAATTGCACATATAGCTGCAATGTTTGCCATCTACCCATCCTAGACGAAGCTATCATGACCGGAGACGACTCATATCACGCCCACTGTTTTAAATGCAAGGTTTGCGCGTGTCGTATCGATGATCTCGTCTTCGCCAAGACCAGTCAGGGCATTTATTGTATGAATTGCCATAACGAGAGAATGGCTAGAATCAGGAATCACGTTCAAAAGAAGGCAGAGAGGGAGAGGGAGAAAAAGGCTGGAGGCAGCGGTTCGACAAAGTCCCGCGAACGTGAGGCTAGAAAGTTTCATGCGGAGAATGGCGTACGTCGCTATTTCTTCATTCTCTCGACTCCTAAATCTTATTCTCCTATAGACATCTTCCTCCGCACCCCAGGATCCTTATCTGAGCAGCTCAAACTCTTACGGCCTCCAATCCTCCACCAGCTCGCGCCCATCGAGTTCCCGAGGTCCTGAAACGACCGTGCCTCTCCGTTCACCTTCCAAGCCCATGGGACCCTACGTGAGTGATGCGTTTGCGTCCAGCCC
The DNA here is from genome assembly GCA_014905825.1 of Lyophyllum atratum. Taxonomy (NCBI): domain Eukaryota; kingdom Fungi; phylum Basidiomycota; class Agaricomycetes; order Agaricales; family Lyophyllaceae; genus Lyophyllum; species Lyophyllum atratum. Next base: position 218,889 of record JACGCN010000059.1, on the reverse strand, counting down.
GCAGGTCCATCCGTCTACCCCTACGCGACCCCCGCTGTCACCATATTCTTCCTCGCAATCATTCTCTGTCAAAGTAGCCCCCCCTTTGGAGCCAGATCATCAACCCCCGCCGTATCCGACGAAATACATCAGCTCCGAGCCGGAAAGGCAAAACCCAATGAAGCAGAGCACGTTGCCCATCCCTAACACCTCCTCGGACGCGATCCACGACGAGCGACGACGCAGTTACGACGATGGTGTCCGTCCACTGAACATCTTGTTCGGGATCAAAGGTGACCCAACTCAGCAGCCCACTGACACGCCTATGACTGCACCTGCCGCCTCCGAGGGCTTGACAGCACCCACATCCCGCCGTGACAAACGGCGGTCGATTAACCCCGTTTTGACTTTATCAGACTTGAACTCGTTATCCGGGACTCAGGCATCACAGCCTGCGCTTTCTCCTCGCTCCCTCTCCTTCCCCGGCCCCATATCATCCAATTACACTCCGACGCTCCTCGGTGGGCGGGACTCCCCCAATGCCACCCTTTCGCCACTCCGTGAACAATTCCATCCCCGATCTCCTTCCTCCCCTCGCCCTACATCTAATAGCAGCTCCCATCGCAGCCACTCGAGTCAACGCTCCTCTTCCGGTCTCCCTTATTCAGAAGACCTATACCAATCACAACCATCATCGCCATCCCGGTCAACAGACCATTCCCAAGATCAGACCATCGTTGTGACGGTGCCTTCTACAAACGTCAAGGTCGGCTCTGTTCCACCCCTGAAATCGCGAGCGAAGCCAGGATCACCTGTTGTCAATCCCAACGCCGGTGGTCCCCAAGGAGGAGATGCGCGTCTCTCTGCAGGGCCCAGAGAATTGGAGACCCTTCGCAAACAGCGATCTTTCGATGATCGTCAGCGTCCTGGATCGCGGCCTACTTCAGGTACTAGTCTCAACCAGTTACGAACACGGTCGCGGTCTGTATCCCCTGCGTATCGTGCGGATGTTCCACATAGTGTCGAGAGCGAGACCGAAGACACCGACCCGGAGGGCGAACGCAACGATCAGCGGTCGCAGGCGGCAGAGTCTTTCCCCCCCGCACCTCCTCCCAAGGATGAGAAGAAGTTGTCTTGGACCGAGGAGTCTTATGGCGACATTGAACCAGACTCCTCTATGCTGTTGCTGGATAGTAGTGGCTCAGAGGAATCTCCGGTGGAGCGTACTTCCCGCTCTACCTTCATCGCTCCGGCTCTTCCTCCGATCCGTCTTTCGATGACTTCAGCCGATTTCTCAGAGATATTCTCTTCAATGGGTGGGTTTCCCTCACGCAAATCTTTGGACCGGCTGGCGAAGATTGTGGAAGGTGGGACGGGTGGTGCCCTAACGCCGCCACCAACCGCCGTCAACTTTGATGAAAGTGTCACTCCGACGCTTCAAGACACGTTTTTCCCGCCGACAGCTGAGGAGCCTGAAACTGATGACACGACGGTCAGGCCAGAGGTGCAGAAAGCTGAGCAGCCGGTCTTGCAACCAGCAGGCGTACCTGTTCCCCCTACGAAGGCCCTCAAGGTCAACGGTGTCTTCCGCCGCCCCAGCGCTTCAAATGCTTCGGACTCCTCTCATACTCCGCGCTTACCGAGCCCTCCAGTGGGCTTGAAGGAGTCCACGATCGTGGAGTCTGATAAGTCCCTCGATACTCTGAACGAGTCAACGACTTCTGCTTCAACGCGCTTCACATTGACGGAACCTGAGTCTACGAGTCCAACGATCCTACGGCCGGATACCTCGGATCTGGTGACTGTGCGGCTGCAGGAAGCGGTTACTGATGCACGGGAACGTGGGGCACAGCAGCTGAAGATGGACCGGGCGTTCGTCGAGGCCATATTGTCGACAATGGAGGCACGGAGAGCAGAGCATCAACAGTTAAAGAGCAAATTTGACGGCATGAAGGTTAGTCATCATTCATCAAGCTGCCTTACCCTCAGTTGACCGGGCTTCCAGAGAACGAGCAAGCAATACATTGAAGGGCTTACGGTTGCGCAAACAGAATTTGACCGCGAGCTCAAGGCCCGCCGAGATGCCGAGGCTGAGGTGACACGGCTGAGGGTCCTCTTGTCTGGTCAAGTTGCAAAGCTGACGGCGCTATCGGGCGACAATCGCAAAGAGCAGCTGCGACAACAGCTTTCGAAGGAGCTTCATGAAAACTTGTCCGGTCTCGAGCTGGATCTTTCAAACCTTAAGGTTGAGCGGGACATGGCCTTGGCTGAGGTTGAGGAGTTGGAAGCGACCAGAAGGTATTTTCAGGCGTTCCTTTCCGTATCAAATGTACTCAGTATGTGCTCACCACTAGCGCCACGTCCGAATTACCCCCGAGCAATCTTGGCCGCTCCCTGACGAAGCGCCTTGACAATATCAAGCACCAGTACAAACGAGAACTCGTCCCTCTCACCAAGGAGCGGGAAAGTTTACAGAGGGAAATCGCAGAGCTCAAAGCCGTACGGGACGTTTTCCTGGAGGAAACGACCGTTCTTAATGCTCGGAATGAGGAGCTAGCGCAGCTGAGTGCTGCCTACTCCCGTCGCATGGACGCTGTTCCCGAGATGTCAACCAACGGTTATAACGACACTAGCAGGGCGCGTTCCTTCGACCAGCATCGAGCACAGGTACAATATCAACAGCAGGCGTTCCCTCTCCCTACTTCCCTCAGCTCCTCCACGAGCGGCGGGTCATCGACCGTTCACGATGATAGTACGATGGACTTGCGACACCTCAAGGTGCAGAAACAAGAAAACGAACACACGCCGTCAAAGCCGAAATTTATGAAATGGGGCTCCAAGGCCAAGGAGGTTTCGCAGACACCAGCCCTTATTGACAGGAAGGCTTTGGAACATAACTTCCAGCAATTGAGCATCCTGCGATTTACACGGTGTGACCATTGCGGCGACAAGATGTGGGGTTCGCAATTGCGCTGCACAGGTGTGTGGTTTCGCATTGTGTGGCTTTGTTCTGTGAGACTAACATGAGCTATGTTAGCTTGTTCCACTTCCATTCATGTGCGATGTGTCACCCATCTACAAACATCATGCATACAGCAACAATATGGCAACGGACAACCGGAAATTACTCCTTTCCCAATGCGTATGTCCAGGGCTTCTATTCACTTGCTTCGTCATTCACATCGTCCACATAGCTCCGTCGATGTTTGGTCGGAACCTTGTGGAGCAAGTGCACGCAGACTCAAAAGGCGAAGACCGTCAGGTGCCTGTCATCGTCGAAAAGTGCATTCAAGCTGTCGAAGCTCTTGGTAAGTGACGTTCTTCGAAGGCTTCGTAGAGTGAACATTTACACTCCTCCAGCGCTGGACTACGAGGGCATCTACCGTAAAACCGGCGGCACAGGACAGTCGAAAGCCATCACACAACTGTTTGAGCGCGGGGACTACACGTCTTTCGATCTTCGAGACTCGGATCGCTTCAATGACATATGTAGCGTGACATCTGTGTTGAAGAACTACTTCCGTGCTCTGCCGGTGCCTCTGCTGACTTACGATCTCCACGAAGAATTTATGGCGGCCGTGCATCTGAAAGATCAGGCTACGCGGCACAATTCACTTCTGGAGCTCGTCAACAAGCTGCCAGATGAGCACTACTACACACTGCGGCTGCTCATGTTGCATCTGAATCGGTGAGTTGCGCATTTTTTTGTTTGAGTCCTCGTCGCTAATAGTTCATGTCAAGTGTCCGGGATCGCTCAGAGATCAACAAAATGAATGCACGAAATCTTGGTGTGGTATTTGGTCGTAAGTCGCCGCTTCTTGATTTGACCTAGGTTTTAATTGAAAATCTACCACCAGCTACCCTGATGCGATCCCGAGATCTGTCAGCCGAATTCCACGACATGGCAGGCAAGGCACTTTCCATCGAGTGGCTTGTGGATCATGCTCCTTCGATATTCAACGAACAAGGCCATCCCGAACTGGCCGGATACAACACCTGATCACTATCACTATTCACTATTTTATTATTTTCTTTTAGGGTCACGAGGAACGCATAGCAGGCTTTCAGCACATATGTATTGAACGGTTTTATCCGTCTTCTCGCCTCTCTTTTACCTCCCTCCATCTGATTTGCTGGAGTGGTCTTTATATTCGAGTCCATACGCATCTACTTCTTCCCCTGGTGGCGTCCATCCCCACTTCCCCTTCGTTTCTTCTTTCCTCATCTTCATGTTTACTTTCATTATACCCGTCTCTCCACATAACCCCGGATTGGATGTATCTCTAAGTATGACCACCCCCCCTTGCCATCAATTAGAACCAGAAGGAAATATAAGACCGATTCCTGCAAGTTGAAATAAGTTTTGTAGGTATATACAATTATCATACATTATCGACGACAGCGCGCGCAGCAGGCATACATAGATCTTCGTCTAATGATAATCTCCCGTCTACAAAAGCTCGCGCGAGCGACGCGCCTTGGGTGCAACGTCAGGTTTTAGTGCGCAGAACAGGAAATGGCGTCGGGGACCGGTTGCTGCCCCTGCAACGGCAGCGGCAGTCACCCGACCACCCAGCGGAGCGGTGTCCGTGCCGCTACCGCGGACACCCAGCGAGAACATTCGATCAAACACTAAAGATAGTCAAACATCAATATTCCTACCACGCTTAGGGATGAAGATATGAGACGTACGTGTTGCGGTGAATGCCTTTGCGCTAGCCTGGCAGGCGGTCTGGGTCAGTGACAAGGGAGGACTAACGCCCTCCAGCATGCGGAGGTATCGGAAAACCATGGATGGTTGGGGAGGGCCTACCATTCGGAATAAGAAGATGCTAGATGATCGCGGGGCTTGACTCACCGAAACGGAAAACGGCCATGTATGCTTGCTTCCATTTCTCCTCAAGAAGTCGAGCACATGTAAGGGGGTCCGGGCATGTCGCGCACTGGTGGGTAGAGTTGTTAATTATAGGCACTATTAGATACGTGGGTGGAGTGTACTCACACACTGATACTCCTTCGCAACCATCGTCAAACCGAGTTTTAGGACCCGCTCGAGGAACCAAGTACGGCTACCATGGTGAAGAGCGTAAGAGTTTGGACGTTGAGTTAAAAACTGAACGATACTCGTACCGTTTCTCAAGCTTCAACAGTGTCTCTTGGGAAAGCGTGGCTAGTTCCTGCTCTAGCCACCCTCCTGGGTTATCCAGGACGAACCGGCTCGACTCGCGGTAGAGCTCCTCCTCCTCGAAGAGCTCGGCTATGCGCATGGCCTTGATTGGCTTGCCCGCAGCATGCGTGAGGAGGAAAGTGAGGCACTCGCGTTGCAGCCGGGGCACACAGAGCTTATGCGAGATGTTCATAAGGCTCTCGACATTGTTCCAGGTAATCGTGCATTCAAGACTGTACCCATGATCAGCGAGGATAGGTAAATGTAGATTATCGAAGGCATACTGGGGGTATACGAATCTGAGGAAATCGTGGAACGTACTAGCCTATCACAACTATAAGAACGAGAAAGAGTAGTGTAGCAAGCGCAACATACGCGTTCTTCCTTGAGGACGATAACGGCGTCTGGGCCGTGCACCATTCTCCGCCTCAGAGACCTTTTGTCATGCGATCTCTCTACAGAGCTTCTCCCCTGCCAACTGCTACCTTCGCCTCTGTTGTCAGATCCCTGTAGTTTCGCGAGACTTTTATCCCGAGCGCGTGCAACTTCGTCAGGTGGAGGTGCAAGCGAATCTGTCTCTGCCGCTGACTCGGATGTGCTGTGTGCATCTCCATCCTCACTTTCACTGGCGGTGTCGACCCTCGTTATATCATTCTCTGCGATCATATGAAGCTCAGCTGGATCAACGTCGGGATCCATGGGCGCAAAGGTCATCTCGGTCGGCACGTCTGTTCTCGTCCTGTCGCCAGGTATGGAAGGGGGCTGTGATATAGTGATAACGCTCGACATCGAGGGCGGGCGGCCGGTCTCTGACCAATTTCCACTGAGAGCTGCTTCGAAGAAGGGAGATGCGAAGATTAGGACCTCCTTGTGCGCCCTGTCGCGTGAAAAGGAAGAGAGATGATTATTCTCGTGCACCTTATATACATTGCGACGCTGACCAGAATGTGGTGCTCTCGACCACGATCTTCACCGTACCAGGAAATCGACTATGCTTCGTGAAGGTCTCGTCGATCTCAATGGCCTCGTCGCCATCGTCGTCGATGCTCAGCTCGGAGACGATGTCATCTGTCTCGCACTCCTGAAGCAGCCAGGGTGGTGATCCAGAGGAGCGGAATATACCGGAGGCTGCGGCGTGAGTTTCTGTGGGGGAACTGAGGGAGGCTGAGGGGTTGTTGGGACCCCTTGAGTTGCGGGCGATCAGGATGTGCGACGGGTTAGTAGTCATGAGCCAAGAAGCACTGCAGCCCAAACAAGTAGCATCATCATTACATTTGCCGACATCGCTCGTTCTTGTACTCTGATCATGAAATACGACTCGGGCGTCGTGCAAGCAATCACTCGACTTGCATCTGAGCTACATACATGCTGCGATTGTAAGATAGTATAGAGTACGCAAGATCATTAACGAATGTCCTATGTCAATATCGGGAATTGATCCGAGACCCGACTGATAACTTGCTCCCCGTTCCCCACAATGTATCCAGGTATGATTTCACTGTTGTTCTCGGCACTGTCGCTGACGACGAGCAGCGTCCAGCCACGTCCGTAAGACCTTCGAGCACCTCGTTGCCCTACTTCCCCCTGCAGAGCAGACAAAGGTAAGATCCGTAATCTGACAAAGCCACCCTGACTCTCTGCAGCCCCAAGTGCTCCTGCTCGCCGGCGAAGTCACCGGCTTCCGCAATGACACCGACCGCGAGCTTGTGTTTCGCCAAGAATCCAACTTCTACTACTTGACCGGATGCACCGTGCCCTCCTCCTTCGTCCTCGCCGCCTACCAGCCCGGCACCTCCCTCGACCAGAAACCCTCCGTCGACCTCTTCATCCCCGAGGCAAATGAAGCCGACATCATGTGGTCCGTACCCCCACCCTCTCTCACCGCCGCCGCCCAATCCCACGACGTGACCCGCGTCGACCACCCGCCTGCCCTCCCGGATAGTATCAACACCCTCCTCGCCGCACTCCCCGGCGCACTCGTCCACACCCTTCCACGTGCCTCTCCTCTCTTCCCCACTATTCCCGATGACTATATCGCCCCGATTATGACGCATGAATTTGCCGCTGTGACCGATGCATATCTCTTGTCGGCCCTACATAATGCGCGCCTCACCAAGGATATTCACGAGATCGAGGCCATCCGCCACGCGAATGCGATCAGCTCACGCGCACACGAAGTGGTCATGCGTGTGCTTGGCCAAGCCGTCAAAGGCGGTCTTCGCCCCGCGACCGCAGACCGACCCCTTCTCCCCGGCGAATGGCTCATCGAGAAGGAAGCTGAGGCCGAGGCTGTATTTGTTGCCTCCTGCAGGCGCGAAGGGTGATCATTCCTCATCCTCTATGTGTGCCGCAGGTCTAACGTCCACACACAGCGCCGTGCACCAAGCCTACCTTCCCATCGTCGCCGCTTCCACGCGCGCATCCACGCTGCATTACTGTTGCAACGACCGCGAGTTCGCCTGGGGCCCCGTCGCTCCGCAAGGCGATCAAAACAAGGCGCCCTTCGTCGCTTCCGATTCTGTAGATAAGAAGATTCTTCCACAGGTCCTTCTCATCGACGCCGGCTGCGAGTGGGCGTGCTATGCCTCCGACATCACGCGTACCATGCCCGTCGGGAACGGCGGCAAGTTCATGCCCCAGGCGCGCGATATTTACTCCCTGGTTCTGGACATGCAGACCGCATCCTTCGGGATGCTGAAGCCAGGCGTCCACTGGGACTCCGTGCATCTTCTCAGTCATCTCATCCTCATCCGTGGGTTCCAGGCACTTGGGATCTTCCGCGCTGGACCCGAGGAGGTCCTCCTCGAGTCAGGGATCAGCGCTGCGTTCTTCCCGCACGGCCTTGGCCACTCGCTCGGGCTTGACGTGCACGACGTCCCGTCCGCGTCCAAACCCGTCGACCGTGCTACCGGGAAAGTTGCGGCGGTTGGGAAGGGTAGAGAGGCAGGAGGCGGAGAATGGGGCCACCCGAAATTATACGAGTACTTGAGGCTGCGGCTCCCACTGGCATCGGGGATGGTTGTGACCGTTGAACCCGGCATCTACTTCTCGCCGCACCTTCTCGCCCGCGCGCAAGCGCATTCATCGCCGTTCGTTGACCCCGAGGTGCTCAAGCGGTATGAGCCCGTGGGCGGGGTGCGGATTGAGGATGTAGTGCACATCACAGAAGACGGCTACGAGAACTTGACAACAGTTAGGAGCGACGTGGAGTGGCTGGAGGGTGTGTGCTCCGGGGAGCTTTGAATGCAGATAGAAACCTATGGTAGGAATGATACGAACAACATGTAACATACTTCAATGAACGATGTCCGATATCGAGACTCTTCGGGGGATTCGACTTGGCTACAAACGTCCTCGTTCAACTTGAATCTTCAGCCAGGCACGGTGTTTAAAATACTCATTTTAGTAACAGGGACGGATTACCTGTCTTGATACTTTCATACATATCTCCATACGCATGCCCTCAAGGAAGGACATCGCGACGGCTGACTCTTTTGCCAAACTGCTCCGTCACAAGTTTGACTATGTGTAGCATTTGAAAGCAGGTTCTTACGTTTTCTGCTTCGGGAGGATTTGATCCAATTGAAGTAATCGGCAGGTATCTTGCATATACTTTGGATTTGCCGACATCAAGGTAGGCCATCCACGACGGTCTACTAATGCTCATCGTCTTGGGAAATCACGGTCCTAAAGCGAGTTTGCAAGTTTACAGATTCTCCTAGCGCCTTGTTACTGGTCGCGTCAAGTCGTTCAAGTGTTTTCGTGATCGTTTCTGCCGCTAGACCGTGTCTGAAGATTCACTTGCGTCATAAGGTAAGTCTCCGCCAGTCATATATGAGGAAAGTACAAGAAATAAACGTCACGACTTGGTTCGTTTCTGTTTCTTGCCATTCGCCTTCTCTTCCTTTCTTTTTCGCTTTTTCTCCTTTTCCGCGAGCGCCACCACCTCCGCCGCGTGCCTAGCCGCCTGCGCTAAAGCCGCCTCATCGGTCGTCTTTCCAAGAGCCTTGAATGTATCATCATCGCTCTCTAGCTCGTCCTCCTCCTCCTCCTCACCAGGGTCGATCTCATGCAGCACTTCGATGGCTTCTATTTCTGAATCGGTTCGGGTCGTTTTTGCGCCGCTTTCAGGAACGTGCTCCGGGGAGAAGGGGTCTGGCTGTATCGATCCAAGTAAGGACAGCATCTCATTCGCAACGATTAGCCTGTCGTGAAGTAAGTTTCGATATTCTGAACGGTATGTGTGAAAGAATACGTACCCGATCACCGTAAACTCCAAAAATCCATCGGCGCCTCCCAGTTTCTCATTCGTCAGATGATGGACCCATTTACCACCTCCATCGCCCTCTGCCTCCTCCACAGCGTCAGCATTAGTGTCCGGCCCAAACTCAGGGTCATTTTCCGCCGGTCCATACTCGAACTCCCATTCGCCTTTGGGAATATGGTGCCGCGGTATTGACACGTTGAATGTACGGTGCAGGAGTAAGGAGACGTGGTCCGGCGAGCATAGATTGACCTTCCCAACTGTATAAGATGACTTCCTAAGCCTTTAATAGCAATTCAAGTAATCAACGTACCTAGCTTCATACCGGCATGCGGACTCCATATCGTCGCGTCGAACTCAACATCGCAGATAAGAAATGGGGAATCGTCCTTTATTTTCGCTTTATCCGACAGGAACCGTAGATTCGAGTGTGAAAGCACCACGCCTCGGAGGGCTGGAATATACCTAGCATGAGAGAGATGATTTCACATCTCTGTAGCGTAAACATTTACTATACGCGGTACACTCACCTCATGACCATAGAGTCCAACATTTCCTCCACACCCGCACGCGGATTCCCTGCGAAGACGGGCGCAATTGACACGACGAGTGAGGTCTTGACGACATGAAATTCCGTGTCCCGCGCCTTGCCCATTTCCTTCTTGTCCCGCTTCTCCTTCTTCGATTTCTTCGTGGGTACGTGTACGTCGTTTGTGGTGCTCATCTCCTTGCGTTTCTTGGTCGAGGATTCAGGCATAGTCGTAGCTGGGATGTCCCGCAGAATCTGCTTGCAACGGAATTTTTTGGATAGGCTCCCACGTGATCTGATCCTATATTTTTTGGGAACGTATCTCCGTGTCACCTCCCCGCCCTCCGCGACTCTCGCCAATGGTATGTGAATTACAGCCAGCACTCTATTTCTACTGAACGGAGATATTGCGTTTCAGTCTTCACCAAAGATCCTCGTCCAGATTCTCGTAACTGGAACTAGAATCTTGGGCAAGGCATTCTTCGAAGCTGGTAGACAAGCAGTCAAAAGTGCGTCTGGACTACGTATTCTTCCCCGCAGCTACTGACCAAAGACGCGCAGACGCCAAGCACGCACCCCAGGGTGCTCTGGGCAATGATGTGGCTGGTGTAGGGACCGCCGTGTCCGGCTCTCCGACCGACAAAATTACACAGCTACACCGGATGACGCTTGACGAGGCCAATCTTATTCTCAACGTCAAGCGCGAGGAGTCGCTAGAACAGGTCCTCAAAGTACGCATTCTTCTCTAACGCCGTCTCCCGTTCACTTTTCACCAACATCTTTATCCAGAACTACGAGCACCTATTCAAAGCCAACTCCCCCGTGTCTGCCCCCACACCAGACAAAGCTGCCAAAGGGAAAGCTCTCCCGCCCTCAAACTCACACTACCTCCAATCAAAAGTATTCCGCGCGCGAGAACGAATAGAAGCCGAACTTAAGCTAGCCTCCGAGACCCCTGCCGCCGCTGCAGAAGCTCCCGCGGCACCAGGCGCAACACAACCACCACCTCCACCTCACGAACTGCCCGGCGGGGGCAAAAGTTAACCCTGCTACATGTACCGCCTCGATATAGACTCGCATTCACGCATTTATTGTACTACTTCCTAAACACCCCACCCCTCATTTATAGTGACTAATACCTTGCTGTGACAATGGAACTCGAGATGCTCATGCATCTACGCTACTACCTCACCTTCGAAGACGTGAAGATGTTCCCTGAAAGATCACTAACTGACCTATGCTGCCTCTCATCCATGAAGAACGTGGACGTAGAAGGTTCCTCCAAATTATGATATAAAGTACATGAACAGGTAAATGGAGCTGCCTCTAATCCAGTACAGCGTATTTTCTCAAATGTTCAGGGATAGCGTCCTCCAAGCCCTTTGCCTTGAGCCATTTCTTAGAGAACAAGCGGCTCTGGTAACGGTACGCGCCGTCACACAGAATCGTCGCAACATTTGAACCTGCGAGTACCTAGATTAGAAGCTCATACTGACCGATGGAAAGAGAACCGTACCTTTGCCTAACTTCTGTGCGAGCTCTGCAGCTGCAACAACGTTCAACGCTGTGCTAGCTCCTACATACAGACCCTCGGTGTGCAGCAGCTCATACACCATCGCAATGGTCTTCTCATCGGGAACCGTAAATGCGCCAGACAGTTCATTAACAAATGTTGCGAGATTCTGGGTGACACGGCCCTGGCCAATGCCTGTCCCACATCCAGTTAGACCGGGAACACAAAAAGCAGGAACACAAAACCCACCCTCAGTAATCGAGCTTCCACTACGCTCAGTGAGCTTTCCCCCGCTCGTGATATAGCTCGTCAACACGCTTCCAGGCGGGTCCGCCAGCCAGATCTGCGTCTTGCCCCCACTCTTCTCCTTCAGATATTTCCCAGCACCCGCCAGTGTGCCTCCGGTACCCGTCGAGCAAATGAACCCATCAAGGTCGCCCCGGGTCTGTTCCCAAATTTCAGGACCCGTAGAGATGTAGTGGGCGTACGCATTGGCAACGTTGTCAAACTGGTCCGTCCAGACAGCGTTGTCGAGCGTCGCGGCGTAATCTCGCGCCTGGTGATTGTAGTTCTTGGGGTTATCATATGCCACAGTGGGGACGGGGCGGACGTCGGCACCAAGCATACGCAGAAGGTCAATCTTTTCTTGACTCTGCATGTCGCGAAAGAAGATTTAGCGGACTGAAATGGAGGCGAGGAATGGGCTGACCTGGTTGTCCGGCATGAATATCACGCAATTGTAGCCCCTTGCACGGCAGACATGGGCAAGTCCGATGCCAGTGTTCCCTGCAGTTCCTTCAACAATAGTTCCACCAGGCTTAATCCTGTCATAAGAGGCGAGAGGATGAGACTTAGTGATTTAAAGTAGACAACTCGGGACTGACAAGCCTTTCTCCTCTGCATTGCGAACGACGCCAAGGGCAGCGCGGTCCTTGACACTTCCACCTGGGTTCTGGAACTCGGCCTTCCCATAAATTTTGGAGCCTGTTTTCTCCGACAGAGCTTTCAGATAGATCTAGCACCAAACAGGTCAACTCTTTCCTGGCAAAGTCAGTGCTTTAAATTTACCAAAGGAGTGTTTCCTACAGCCTCCGTAAAGCCGTTGACTGTAGTGGCTGTGGAGAAGCACCTGGTCCTCGCTGCCACACGCAAGACCGAAAACATGGCGGAAGGTGAAAAGAAACAAACAGGCGCTGAATTTTGTTGACACTCATGACGGTGAGCAGTAAGCACGACATCAACTTAGATAATCCGCCTTCAACTTAGCCTGATGGGCATGTACAATGAACAGAGCAAGGCATCCGATTAAAGTGTGAATAGTACCGACCACCCAAAGAGAATATGAACGGGCATTGAGTAGGTATGAGAGACAAGGAGAGGGTGATGGAAGTCATAAGGCAAGAGAGACGTGGACAATTGTTAAGAAATGTCCGTTTGTACGTTGCGGTGGTCGTGCATAGCCATGAGTATAGTAGAAACAGGAGAAGCATAAGAAGGGTATGTGAAAGGTATAGAAACGTTCGCGTGCACAGGCGAGAGATACCAAACGAAATAAACGTTACAAGTTGCTAAGAAGCAATGACGGGGAAGTTAAGCAACAGATCACTGTTGACGCTTCTTGACATTTTGTGATAGCCATTGCAAGCCTTCAAATAGACCTTCCCCTGTCGTGGCACAACTGAAATGGACCGGAGTCAATGAGGTATGAAAAGCAAACGGAAGTGAGGTGGACAGACCTTGGGTGAACGTACCACGACCGGTCTCGCATTCGGTGGAGACCTAGCTTCTCTGTCACCTCAGCAGGCGACATAGCTGCATGAAGAAATTAGCTGGCATGCAACTTAAGACGGAGGTCTTGCCAACCTCCTGGAAGATCCTGCTTATTCGCGAAAACAAGCAACAAGCACTCCTTCATCTCTCTGTCGCTCAGTATCCGGTGTAACTCCTGTTTCGCCTCGTCGATCCGTTCCCGGTCTTGGCTGTCAACCACAAAGACGAGGCCTTGTGTACCGGTATAATAATGTCTCCAGAGTGGTCGGATCTTATCTTGACCGCCGACATCCCACACGTTGAATTTCACGTTCTTGTATGTCACAGTTTCCACGTTGAAGCCGACTGAACGATTAAGGACACAGGAGCGGTGACACGTGTGAGGTTCTGCAACAGATGGAATAAATTGAGCTTAGCACGGACCTGTTGGGATAGTGGTGACAGATTGGTTGAGCTTGAGCTTGTAAAGAATTGCTGCGCGACAACGTGGTGTGAATTCAACAGGTTCCAACGTTGTATGCTCATAACTCACTCGTCTTTCCTGCAGCATCCAAACCCAACATCAACAGCCTCATCTCCTTGTTTCCAAAAATCTTCCCTAAGAACGAGGGAAAAAAGGGAGAGGAATCGTATGAGGGTGCCTGGTCAAGGAGGCGAGTGAGAAGGTTGGACATACCAAGCGCCTTTGAAAGATTTGCTCCCATTTTGGTACGGTTTGATGGTTAAGGGTAAAGAACGACTTGGGGTGTTGTCAAGAGAGTGTGGGTGTGCACCTAACAAAGTCAGGACCTGGCCAGGTGGAGGTCGAAAGAAACAGTCAGTCACAACGTGTCACGTCTCAATGAACCTCATCAATCATTCACTTACATAACTCCAGGTAAGCACAATAATGGAAACAACTGCATTCTTCAGCTCGCCGACAAAGCAAACAATGTACATGGCATCTAATCTCTCAATTTCAAGTCGTAAAAACATATAATAGTTATACAAAATGGGCATGGACCACTAATCGTCGAAGCCACCTTCGAACAAGTAGTTGGCAGCTAGCTCCTCGTTCTTGTCACAAGCAAAGTACGCCTCCAACACCGCTTGCCTGGGAAATCCGAGGCCCTCCAACTACATTTGCTGCGTTAGACCATTTCACTTGTGTAACATGCAAAATATGCTCACCCGTTCGATGGCAGCCCTCTCCTCCGGTGTAACACTGACCACTTGAGCACCTGGGGGGATTGCGCCACCTTCTTCGTCGTATTCAGATGGCACCCCAAGCAATTGCGCCAGAATCTCGGGGTTTTGCGAAAGCATCTGTGCAATCTGAGGGTGTTGTGCTGCAAGCTGTTGAAGGAGCGGCTGGATGTTTTCCGGGTTAGCCGCCATTTGTTCGCGAAGCTGTCGGATCTGAGGGCTGTTACGCAACGCTTCTAGGTCAATTTGCTGGCCATTTGCTGCAGTGAAAGTTTGTCCAGTACCACCTCCACCGGCTTGTTGCTGGTGCTGCTGGGCAAGCTGAGAAGAATAAGGTTTTAGAAGACAAGAGATTGATAAGCAAAAACACGCTACCTGGAAGAGATTTTGGGGTTGGCCAGCTGGTACCGGGGCAGGGGCAGATGTGTTCGCAGGCGCGGCGGCGGCGGCGGGTTGACCCGCAAGTGCGGCAGGCGGAGCATTCCCTGCTGCCTCGGCTTCCAAGTGTGCAGGGATTCCCTGGACAGCATGAGTACCAGGACGCACCTGCTGCAGAATGACGACTCACTGTCATGAGGTACTCCACGGCGCGGTCGGGGTTATTGAAGCTCGCTCTTAACGCCCGCTGGACTTGATCACGGGGGAAGCCCATTTCGGTCATGTTGTTAATCGTGTTTTGCAGAGCCTCTCCAGACAACAAAGTGCTCATATCGCCAAAGGCCGGGGCTGCCTCTGAAACTATCGTGCTTGGTGTGGAGACAGCGGCGGGGGCAATAGGTGCAGCCGCAGCAGGCGGGGGAACAGCAGGGACGGCAGCCGGTGCGGCAGCGGGGGCAACAGCTGGAGCTGGAGCGCTAGAAGACGCCGCTGCAGGAGCCGGGGTGGGTTTGGGCTGTGGATCGAGGTCAGATCCGTACGTTAACGAGACGATGATCACGCACCTTTGAGACCATTAGAACGAGGAAATCCTTCTCCTTGATCCCGCATGATTCAACAGTCTTATCGTCAGACAGGATTTTACCTGAAAGGATGATGCGTGAGACTAGGATGTATGTATGAGGTGATGAGAGTAGTACCAGCATAGATGATCTTCTGGGAGGCAACGTCATGTTTCTGAGATTCCTGGATCTTCTCTTTGAGAGTGGCTATGGTGTCGGATCCATCGAGATCGATCTGTGGGATTGAGCGTGAGGTGGAACGGACGCAGTAGAAAGGAAGAGGAGTTTACGCTGAAAACCTTCTGCTGCGTAGTTTTTATGGTGACCTTCATGATGGACACAGGGAAGGAGCGTTGGTGGCGGTGCATTGTATCATAATCATCTCCTACTACTATGTAAGCCCATTAGCCATGTTGCCTTCATAGCCCTTATAAACTCTACAAGCCCCTGTCTGCCCAGCGAGTGGCATTACAGCTTCTCAGCGCCCTATCTGCCCAGCCACGCATCTTTCGTGCGCAGGAAGCACCCTGTGACCGCCAGCACCCTGCCTCCTTTTCGCCTGCCACCACTCCGCCTCATTCTAACCACCAGCTACCATGGACCAGGAGCCAGGAGACGACTATCTTCGACGTTTTGCGTCTTTTATCCGCACGAACGAGAGGAATATAGCAGAGGCAGGCTTCTCTCGGCGGCGGCGTACACAGCGGACCTCAGAGTCACCGTCGGTATTCAACCCGTTAGGCTGGTTCAGCTCTGATCATACCGGCCATGCTACATCCCCCAGACCTATGATACTGTCAGTCGATACTCATCGCCTCTTCTATGTCCTCATGCGCATGGAGGCCCTTGGTATCAACGTCGGAACCCTCGATGTCCAGGTTGACAATCCTTCTCGACCCATGAGCTACATCAACATCTTTCCTGGCGTGGACAAGTCAGACACCCTATCTCTGGCGTCATTCCGCTCCTCGCTCTCAGTTGTATCCGGTTTGTCGCTTGGTGGGGGATGGTGGGGCCGGCCGGAGCCACTCAGCGTCGACTTGGAACTTAAATATATCTACAGTAGCTTTACGAAGATCCCAGCGTTATCAGTGAACGCACCCGGGCGTAAAGTCATTGCAGAACTTGCAAACGAGTCGCCAAACCAGAACGCACTACCGCTGGATGCATTCAAGAATCTGCAAAGCTTGGAGTGCGTGGATATAGACCCAAGGACGTTGTTGGGCTGGGATCAATTAGCGCGAGGTCTCAGGAGTTTGAAGATCAAGAAGAGCGGTCTGGAGGATGTATCCGATATACTCATTGGGGCCGTGATAGATGACCAGGCAAGGAGGGAGGGCAGTACCAGTCGGAAACGGCGGAGGCGGATACATCGTGGAGCAGCGAAAGACACCTCTTATTTGTCCACGCAACTTCCAGACTCTGTCCCGGAGGATGCAGACGCTGAGGAGAGTGCAGCGACAGACGACGGAGAGTCCGGACCATGTCCTCAGGGTGGTTCATCTTCGCCATCCCCTTCCACCGAGCTGTCGTCGGATAAATGGGCCCTCTTGAGACACCTATCCTTATCTGACAATGCCTTGACATTCTTCCCGTCTGACCCGATACCCTATCTAACTGGTCTTACACACCTTGACCTCTCTTCCAACCTCCTCAACGCCGTACCCCCAGGCCTTGGAGCTCTCTACAACCTCGTTTCACTGAACCTCGCTGACAACATGATCGACTCCGTTCTAGGCATTTATCTCAACCTTGGCCAGGTGCTCACCCTCAACATCGCACATAATCGTCTGGAGTCCATATGTGGCTTGGAACGGCTTGGCGCGCTCGAGCGTGTTGATCTCCGCGGTAATCTGATCGAGGAAAGTGCGGAAGTTGGCAGGCTTGCCATGCTACCCAATATAGCCGAAGTATGGATAGAAGGAAACCCGCTAGTGGAGCTGGAAGAGGGTTACAGGGTTGCATGTTTTGATTATTTCTGGAAGGAGCAGAAGACGATCACATTGGATGGAGCACCCCCAGGATTCTACGAGAAACGAAACCTCACCGTATCTCCGCCACAGCAGATGTCTTCGTCTCGTCCAATATCAACAGCATATTCACCCCCAGTTGTCGCTGTGGGGCATCACCACCCTCATTACCAGACCGCTTCTCCGTCTGGTCCAGCTGTCGACAGATACCCAACCCCACCATCTTCCAATGCATCGCCCTCTCTCCCTCCAGTTGGTGCTGTAGGTGCTGTAGGAGTGGGCGGCAGGGCACGTCGCAAGGTGAAGCGGATTGTAGAACTGGATGCAGAGCACAGCGACGGCAGCTCTGCGGGTGCGAACCACTCGAGGGAACGGTCTACTGCCTCTTCACAGTTCAAGCCCAAGACCAAAGTTAAGGCCAAGACACTCAAAGAGCCTAGTCCTCTTCCAGAGGAGCTGCCGGCCAAGAAGTGGGGACAGATCGGAACTCTGGATGTGGATGAGAAGAGTCCAGCACCTAAACATGCGGTGCATATAGATGCTGCGACGCCTATCGACAGGGGATCGTCTTCACGTACTATCATGCCTACGCTGTCAAACGCAAGTCCGCAGAAGACAGCCCGCCGCGCTCGACACAGTCGGTATCAGACCGAATTCATCCCGTCTTCAACTAGTTTCGCCGCTCCCGATGCATCATCGCCGTTTGAGCCTCCGTCTCCAGAACAAAGCTCAAGCTCTATATCTCCAGCGATGCCGCCTTCAATGAGGAACGCCCGTGGTTCTGGCACATTCTCTTCGCGATCTGGCATGCGACGAGCACGCGTCAGCGCGTCGGTATACGAGCCCCCGAGTGTCTCCGACGGAGAGGAAGGGAGCCGAGGTGGCGACGACAGGGACAATGCTGATGCATTCAGAAAGCAGATGGAAGCGCTGAAGAAGGATATGGGCGATGGGTGGCTGAAGGTCTTTAGCCAAAGTCAAATCAAGACTCCTGGTCCATGATATTCGCATGCGGCGTACTTTTATACATATATCTTCCCTTTATTTTGTTTTACATAAATGTCTCATCCGGTATCTCATTCTCACCGTCTCCGTCTTCCACAGACTTGCATTGCTAGAAATTATATGGTATATCACGATGATATGTTTACGATCTGTGTATCGCAGTAGATAGTCAGGGTAATATCGATCATCGCTGAAGATTCTCCAACGCCCGCTGCTTCGCGCTAGCAAACGTTATATTTTTTTGGCCGTTGTACGTCTGGTCGACACACGAAGCAACTCTTCGCCTGGTGGCAAGCACAACCGAATACTTGTTGATGATCGGGTTCGGGTCGGGGATGGGGTCATGGGCCCACGGTCAAAAATGGAACGCGTTGTGTGAACGTGTTTGGATGTCGATCCACACGTGGGAAGCGTGGCTCACTCGCAGTCTTGGCTCATCCTCGAGATCGATAGCGACTAACAACCTGGTCTTCGGAAAAGAGCAGCTTTAGAAACAGAGCTATATTTCTTGTACCGCAACATATCACTTTGAATGACCTTTCCTCCCTCAAGAGCAAGGACGACGCGACGACAGGGATTCCCACGAGTTTCCACGTGCGCTCCCCCTCATTTGTTCAACAAATTGAAAAATCTGATTTGACTGGAAACAGAGGTTGCGATTCAGCGGCAAGGGCTGAGCGCTGAGCTCTCTGTTGACTTCCTCAGCCTCCTTGCCTTCTCAATGATATGGCCCGCCTCATGGGAGCCTCGACCAGGAATCGCAATCGTCAGCTCTCTAACAAAGCTCGCCTAAAGGTTGTCCATGGTGATCTCGAGGCCGATCCCCTGTATATACCTGACGAGGATGAGGAAAGGCATCATCTCACAAATCTGGCCGCTGGAGTCGATGCAGAGGACGCGAATGTGAGTCCCAGCGCGCCCTTTTTGTCGATGCCACGATCCTCCTTTTTGGTGGCTGTGTGACCCGCGGCTCGATGACAAATCCGCTGACAAATCTATGTAGGAACACCATTTGCAGGCAGTCCTCGTCGCAGCTTCCCACCAGAATCACGCGAATTCCCACCGACCACCTCGTGGCGCAGGGGACAAGGGTGGACAACATGCGCCACCAGCCGCGTTCATTCCAACACCTGATTCCACTGGTGTTGTCGACAATTATACGGACTTGTATCTGCCCAACCGATGGAAAGATCCTGTCACATATTTGTATTCTTCGATCACTCCCGAAGAGTCGTGCTCGAATGCTATCGCCAATGGCTTCACATACTATATGGACGAGCGTGATAAGGAATGGCTCGATAAGAATAATGAAGAGGCTCGCGGCGAAGGCACCAGTGCACAGGGTGCTCTTTCTGCCTCTACCACCCGGACTTCTGCGCGCAGCGCAAAGGCCAAAGGGAAGGAGCCAGAGCCATTACATGCCCAGGTCATCTCGGAAGACGAATTTGAACTGGTGATGGGTTTATTCGAGAAGGTGACACACGAGAAGACAGAGTACCTGCACCATGTACGTATTTCCACATGCGCTCCGACGTTTCCCTAACGATACCTTAGGGACTCGAGACTGGCATGGCATTCCCAACATTCTCTGAGTATCAAGACACCTTTTCGTTTCCTCTTTCTCCAGTCACATTCGCTTCGTATTCTGTGCCCAAGTGGATTCCAGTCGCTGGAGATCTTGTTCGCATCGCACGTGTTATATACCCCTACTGGAAGGACCGACGCATTGAACGCGGAGGCCACAGAATTATACCCACCCTTAACGTACGCATCCTATGTTTGCCGTTGCTATCCTGCATTTTAACAGAAATCTAGGGCGATGAAACCGACATTCTAAATGAATCCTACGTCTGCTTCCGGATGCGAGAAATTAAGACCGTTCGCAAGACACGCGCATCTCAAGCCTCACCCTCGGACAAGCTCGTCCGGCTGCAGTCCGAACTCGCGTATCCTCTTGAACTTGCCAAACACATTTTCCAACGCGAACATCTCAAAAGAGACTGTTCGCAGAATGCGTGGCAGATTCGTGAAAAACGTATACGGCTTGCTGAATTCAAGAGGAAATATCCAAGTTGGGGTGACAAGGCTGATGAAGAGCTCCTCGTCGACAAGGAGAAGCCAAAGAAGACGGAATCATCGTGAGCATCTCTTGAACCGTCTCCGCTTCAGGTTTATCAATTGCTCTTGTTGCAGTCGGCCCCCAAAAATCAGGACTGAGGTGGCGACACCAGTTCGTCATGATGTCGTCGCAATGCGCCCGGCGGAGCGTATATCCCTCATAAACGAGGCTATGGAGGCGAGATTAAATCGCCAGAAAGAGCAAGATCACCACTGGGAGGATCAGGTCGATGTATGTTACACCATTTTTCCCCCGATCTTTCTCTCATTCTCACATGCTAACCCTCACCGTATAGAATCCTTATCAGACGCTACGTGTTCCGTACCCTAGCCGACTCTTCAAGTATATCCCAGTCAATTTCTTGGCGTCCGCATCCGATGGACGGCCAATTCTGGATAACAAGAAAGTGCCCCGTGGTGTTCGGATGCGCCGTGGTCGCGGTGGGCGACTGCATGTCGACAGACGAGATTTCGCGCCTCGCCCCAGTGTATCGGTCAGACGATCATCGTTGTTCGATCACGAGACCGACGATGTGGAAATGGAGGACGACGACAACGAGAGGACTAGAGAGAGGTGGAGGTTTGATGCGGATGATGTCCCGCCTGTCGGTCCTGATGGTCCTGAGGAGCAGAATCGATTGCTTGTAGATGATTATTCCCCCAAGTAAGTCGTATTTATTCTTTATTCTTGCATATCCGGCTGACCATCGTGGTCCAAGGATCCTACGACATTCAATGACGTTATTGGGCGACCCGGATCAGCAGAGCCTCATCAACGATCCCACGATTGTGGTGGTTAGTGATGGCCGCCAGCAATTGGCTGTTCCTTTCAGGCTGGGGATTATACCACCGACTTTACGTCGCGGCCCTCCCGGACCTCGACCTGGAGTCCCACAAGGCTACCAGAAAGCATCGCCAATACTACCATTACCGTCGAATGCAACTCCCATCTCCATGCAACAGCAGCTGAAGAAGATGCCGCCGCCCACAGTGCCACAGATGCGTATATCGTCCAATGGTGGCATGCGTCCTCCGCCAGTTGCAGCTAGCATGCAAAGCCCATCGCATTTACCCCAATTATCTCCTCCCCATTCAGCCACCCTGGCACATCATTCGCCGCCAGCTAGCAACGGAGTCAATCGCGCGGCGATCAACTTGCCTCACATTGACGCCTCCAAAGTTGAGGTAAACGGAGCGCAGTCAAGCCTGGGCGGCGCTGTTCAGATGCATCAATCCCCCCCATCCGATCTTAACCAGCCACATGACCAAATCTCAAACGGTGCTGCCTTGCTTCATCATCAGCCTCACAGCATGGCACCGAGCGGCTATCAGCTCACGCCGCAGGCTACAGCAGTACTCTCAAATTCTTCACAATTTGTATATCCAGGAAATCATGGTCTGAGCATGCAACAGGTGCAAAATCTCAAATCTGCATTCGCCAACGCTCAGACTGGCCACGACTCCTCTGCCCTGAAAGGCCTTGCTCGAGCTCTGCCATCATATCTCCAAGGTTCTAGCGCCAACTTCAACATCCAGCAATTGGCTGCCGCTTCTAACATCAACCTCAAACTGCCAACGACGCGCCAGATGCAGTGGACGTCTAGCACACCTCCGATCACGAAGACCAGTTCAGCCGCCAGTGTGGCTGAGGCTCAAGGGATCAATGGATCAATATCCCCCAATGCTGGCCAGGGTGCACCAGTACGCATGACATCGGCGAATGGGGCAAGACCGCGTATCGGAGTCAATGGCCAGTTCGCTGGACAGATGTCGCCTGACCTTCAGCACACGTCGCCACCAGTGTCAGCAGCACTCCCTCAGTCCCATACCCCTCCCCGTGTTCCCCTCACTCCAACATTGCCCAAGGCATCACCATCGCTCCAGCATCAGCAACCTGCGGGGAGCTCGAAGAGCGGTTACTAGTTATCTTTTCTTTTTTCGTGGATCCTCGTCTTTATAACATACAGTATTGGTAATTTCACTCGTTTCTTCGTCGTTATCCGCAATCCTCTTCCCTTGGCATTCTCTGTATGTTTTAGCGTTGTAGTCTATCTTTATTTTTTTTCGGATCCCATAATTCATTGTACAAAGCTGTTGTCAATCAAGTAACGAACCACCCCAACCCTTCCGTGAGGCTAGACCAGGTGACGCCGAGATGAAACGACGCGTTTTTTCGCCCCCAGAGGAGACCTCTGCCTATCCCCAAAAACCCGGGAACAGAAAGGGAGATCCATACGGAATTGCAATCGTAATTAGTGTACCCTCGCCTGCGGCGCATATATACCTCTAGCAGAGGGCTTTCTGCTGGGGGTCATCTTGTACAAAAAATAAGCCGAACCGGCAGCGCAAACTTTTACATGAGACACCCAATGACCTAGGACGAGCGGCATGAATAATAATCTCTTTTTGGTCATGTCACAGTATGTTGATACCATCCAAGTAAATAGACATATATATATACACAGAGCAGGGGTATCGATGATGAATAGCGCGAAAAGGAAGAAAAAAGCGATGATCGGGAGGTCTAGATGCAGCCTACATAATCTCCTCAATCGTCATATCACCAGGGATGCTCTCGAGAACATGTACTTTTTGCACCGCCACCTTCTCTATCGAGCCGTCCGCTTTTCCAAGCGAAGCGACGGTGTTGTTGAGAGTGCTCGTGTTGAGACTGCGAGTCAGGTTTACGAGTGGCGGACGCGTCACTCGAGTGATTGCTGTTCGTGGCTTCTGATCCGCGGGAACCATGACAGATTTGTACATGTCGAGTTCGTGCTGAAGATCTTGGTTGACTCCTACCGCTGCCTCCTGTTCGCGGCCCAGCAAGGCAAGTTTCTATGTAGATGAAAAGGACCAAGTCAGTTGCGCGGAGACGCATGGAAGGACGATAAGAACACGTACGTTTTTAGTCTCAGCCAACTCCCTTCGTATCCTGTCGACGTACATGATACGCTGTGCAGGGTTATTGTGGCCAAGAATCTCCGCATTGAACTGGCTCAGTTTCTGAGCCTCTTCCTCTGCCAGTTGATTCCTCGCCACAAGCGATCCGACTTCGTCCGAGAGTGAATAATACGCTTCCTGATACCTCTCGGCATCCGTCAGTTCAGTTGTCAGTCTAAGAAGCGCGGTGATGAACATAGCAAAAAGCAGATCAGGAACCTGGAGATACGAACTGTTCAATTTCAGCACGCAACACATCCTCCGCCACCCTATTCTTCTGGACCGTCTCTGTAAGTCGGCGGACCATATCCCGGTCCTTCTTCGTGGCAGCTTCATGACGCGCGACAATATCTGCCACCTTCCCATCTGCTTCAGCTACCCGACGTGACAACGACTCCGAGGAAGCCGTCAACGATTCTGCGAGTTCGGTAGCGGTCTTCGCCTGTTCGGCCAGAGCGTCTTTTTCTCCTTCAACGGTTTCCAGCCGTGCTGCGATGGCCTCGTGGGAAGCCAGGGCGCTCGAGAGGGAAGCCGCGTGTTGCTGGGAAACTAGCTCCTCGCACTTCCGCTGCCTGTCCACAATTGCGTATTCGACCAGGAGCTGTTCGCCAGTTAAACGATAATATTCTGCGGACAGCTTGGTGGTCCGCGCGTCCATCGCATGAATCTCCCTCTGCGAATCGATTCGCTCCTGTTCAATGGATTCAAGAATTTCAGCGAGAGAAGCGTCGGATTCTGTGGAAGGTATCGCTAGTGCGTCTCGTAACCCATCTATATGGGAAGCATTCTCGTCTTCTGCTTCTCGTAGTCTCGTCGATAGAAACACGTTCTGCACTGTCGTCAATTTGATCAAGTGTGCAAGCTCGTCCACTTGCGCCTTGGAGTTGGCCAGCCTACGTTCCAAACGTGACAATTGCAATTGCATAGCGGTGTGCTGATGCTGTAGACGTTTGTGGGCGTTGATGGAAACGGTGTTCTGAGCCAAACGGCCGTATTCTTCAGCAACTGTGGCTACGAGCGATCGATATCGGTCTAGTTGGGAGAGTAGACCCTCCTCCTGCTTTTCACATACTTCTTCGAGCGATGCCAATGCGGCCCGCGCCCGTTGTGCTTCTGTCCGTGCAGCAGCCACTTCTGTGTCGAGCTTCTGCAGAGCCGCTCGCGCACCAAGGAGTTCATCGTCGCCCTTGCCTTTGAGATCCTGCAACCTAGCCTCTGCGTAATCTTTTCTTTTCTGTTCCGCGGCTAGCGTCTTTTCCAGCTCCGCAATACGTCGGTCTCTCTCCCGTGTTTCTTCCCTCCGTCGGGACTCTAGTGATTGCAGTGACTTTTTTAGTTCACCCGCTTCTCCTTGTTTGGTGGCCAGCTGAGTTTTGTCGTGTTCAGACATTCGGAGCTTCACGCGCAGATCTTTGATTTCCGCCTGGTCCGTGGCAGCAGCCTTTTTGAGATCCTGTATCCGCGCCTCGAGAGTATCGGTTTGCTTCTTCTGTTTCTCATGTCGGTCCGTATGTTCAGCATTTGATTTCTGGCAACGCGTGAGTTCGAGCTTCAAACGATCGACTTCGGCTTGGTGCTGAGAAGATTATATCAGGGAAGAAAAAGGACATGAAAGGTAAACTCATCTCACCGCTTTCTTACCGTCAGTATGTACCCTCTCCAGCTCTTCGACCTTTCGCTGTAGGGTGGCGTAACGGTCGACCAGGTTCTGAGATTGTGGCTGTGGTTTGGTGTGAGTACCGTTGGGCTTTATTGTCTTCTTCTTGGGTTCAACATCGTAGGTTCCTGGTCCTACCAGACCTTCAGTCGCGTTGCACCAGTTGCGGCTCTAGTTGGGTGCTCACCAGGAATCTCAGACTCCTTCTCCTTTGAGAATCGATTCGCCTTTTCAAGAAAAGCTCCACGCTTATAGTCGTCTAGTTGTGATTCTGTTATTTGCCTGGTTAGCTGAACCTTTTGGAGTCGTTCAAGATGCGAACCTGACACGACATTATAGCTATTTGGACCCGGTACGTCCGATACTAAATTCCAAATCAGTGTGGAATTCATGTAAAGCGGCGAATGCATACCTTTCAGAGGCTCGAAACGTGGTCCTCTGGGAAACATTGTATCCACTTACGTCGCGGGGAAGAACTAGAACTGGACCAAACCTGGGACAACAAACGCGACGTGAATTGATCATGTGACCGTATACTGGGTGTGGTGACACTCACACTGAAAGACGGCGATTGATTTTACACTACTGGTTCATAGGTAATAGACTAAGGTAGACTATCCAGCACCGCTCAAGGTTCAGAACGGCGAATGAGAGGGAAGGGAACTAAATCGAATTTTAGTGCTATTTGTACAAGCTTGGCCGAGGCGTCGAGTGTGGGAAAGGAAAGGAACACATGTACTTGGGTTCGGCTGGAGTTGTTAGCAGGGAATTCTGACTTGGCCGAGCTGCTGGATTTCTCGATTTTTCCCTCCTCCTCATCGCCATGGCCATTCCCTCCGCATCCTTGCCAGCCGCCTCGGCAGAAGAGTCGCTCAAAAATTCCTCCTTGACGCCGGACCCCGCACCCAAGGCGTCTGAGCCTGTGCATGATGATGCACCAGCCACAGAAGTTCCTACCTCCAACGGAATTGCAGAGCAGCAGCCAGGCGCTCAGGGAGACGCACATACGGGGCTGCTGAATGCCTCGGTCACTCAAAAGTCCACTGGTTCGGCTGCTGGCTCAGCCGCTGGCACTGGTCAAGGCCCTATGTCCTCCTTGCCTGTCAGCGCAGACCCTGCCCTGCCAATTGCAACCCCACAGGATCCCTCACACTTAGAGACACGTGAACGAGTGGACCAAAAGGATAAAGACGGCGATAGACCGGGTTCCTCGTCGTCTCCTTCTGCTACGAAATCCTCTTCGCCAACCCCCTCACGCACTCAAAGCGCTCAAAAACTCCCTACCCCTTCCTCCAAAGCCAACGGCGCTACGTCACATAAGCCTGCCGCAGCACAGACCACAAAACCATCGTTCCTGTCCAAACTTCTCCGCGCCTTGATCCCCTGCGTCAACCCGTCTCCCGATACTCACCCAATCGAAATCCTCGATTCTGCTTCTATATCAGGTTCGAAGGAAAAGCAGCCATCAACGTCGACAGAACGCGTTCTGCCAAAGCCAACCGTCCCCGAGACCTCTGCAAAGGACGCAGCACCACCCTCGGCTCCGGCAACAGCAGAATCTGCGACCCTGACGCCTGTCGAGCATGTCATTCCCGTTTCCGACCCTCCGCCGCCTGAGGCTGACGTCCTTGTCCCACCAACACCTCCTTCCGTGCCAAAGCTTTTGCCATTGGAAGAGACGGAAGGGGTGACGTCGAGCGCTGTCCAGGCACCTAGATCAACCGGTGGTTCGCCAACATCGGATACGAAACGGCACTCCCGGGATTCTAGCCCGCCTAGCAACGCCAGCGCCGAGGAAGAGTCCGAAGGCACGAGCTTTACCGAAGATGAAGACCTTGACGGTTTGGACGAGATGGAAGATGATGAGGAAAGGCTAATCATGAACGGCGGCGCAGGTATCCCTATCGGGCCGGTGAGTTTTAGATCATACACTGGTATGATTGACATGATATTGACGATGACACCAGGATGGGATACCCAAACCATTATTGCCTCCAATTGCACCCCAGCATGCTGGGAGGAAATGTCTTATCCTTGATCTCGACGAGACGCTGGTACACAGTAGCTTCAAGGTATGTCTTCGGAGACTCTTCCTGGCCAGGCTGCTTACCAAAGTGTTAAGTCCATCCAACAAGCCGACTATGTTGTACCTGTTGAGATCGAGTATCACTTGCATAATGTCTATGTTATCAAGCGCCCCGGTGTCGACAAGTTCTTGAAGATGATGGGGGAAATATATGAGGTCGTCGTATTCACCGCGAGTTTGAGCAAAGTATGCGATATCCTCAGCTCCCCTTATATTTATCTGACCAGGGATACACAGTATGCCGATCCGGTGCTGGATAAGCTGGATATCCATCAGGTGGTGTCCCACCGTCTATTCCGAGAGAGCTGCTACAATCACAGAGGGAACTATGTCAAGGTACGAAGTTGTATTTAGGTCCTTGAGCGGCGTAAATTGACTATAGATCTAGGACCTGTCACAACTCGGACGGCCCATCGCAGATACGATCATTCTTGACAACTCCCCGGCGTCTTATATCTTCCACCCAAACAATGCTGTACCCGTATCCTCCTGGTTCAACGACCCTCATGATACCGAGCTCACAGACTTGGTTCCCTTCTTGACTGATCTGGCGACCGTTGAAGATGTGAGAGGGGTCTTGGATGGCGCTCGATGAAACACGATCTATCGAGCGAGGGTAGGAAAGAGTGGAGAGTGCACATATGTTTCGTTTATATCCTGGGTCTGCTGATATCCCTTCGTTGACATACCCCGCCGCATCCACATGCATCCCCACGTACGTCGCGCCACGCTGCCTCTACGCCGCGCACCTTGTCATTGTCTTTTTGGTCATCTCGCTCGTTGTTTTCTTTGGTATATACACCGTCAAACCATCCTAATATACCCTGCAAGCAATTCGGTATCACGTCGCTCGATTCTCGTGCCCATTCGCCGCGCATCCCGAGTCGACCCACTGCAGTGACCCCACGGATTGCTCTTTTGATCGGAAGCCCGCAGATACTATGATTCTAGACGACTCCGCACAATCTTCTTTTACGTTACTTTCGGAGCCTTTCGTTGTGTATCTCTTTTATGCCTTCGAAACGAACTCTATCCCACATCCTCATATGCCCTTCAACGTGAATACCATCTTGGACCCTCTATTGCACTACGTACTATGACCAGTCACCCACTTATTCCCCATTCCACCGTCCACGACATTGATACATGAAGACGTTACGACACGATGATATTGCTGCACACGATAATCCCATTTAGATTTTCTTTTCGATTCCCCTGTGCGAATCTGTAAATCAGGAGCACGCTATGTACAAGCAAGGATCACCATCATGGGACAAACTGACACGCTTTTTGTGGATAAACTTAGCAACCAGTGCGGGGTAGCGTCTATCGCACAGCCAATAGGTGCATGAACAGATAATAGGTAGGCCTTACGTTCCTGTGCTACGTTCTTGGCTGTCATGCGGCCCAGGCTTCGCGGCAAACAAAGCTGCTGGCAGTCCATACCCCAATAATAGTGATGACTTGCGTACCACGCGCATCGCGCCAAGTTCGTCCTGAGAAATACGTCTCATTGGGTTGAAAAAGTTACTGCGTAATTCGTTATTCAGTTTCAAGAAACACGATCAGTCACCAGGGGTTCTCCAATTGGTTGTCCCCAGCGAAGAGCTGCTTTGGTACACACATAGACATCGATCGACTTGGATTCTCAAAATACCACGCCTCCCCTTGCCCTATAAATCAAAACAGCCATGAAATCATCGTCGTGCACGCGCTACGCACACTCCTCCCTTTAACTCCACATCCCCTCCATGCACCAGGTACCCAACCCACACCCTATCGATGCCTCCCGACCCCATTCAACCCCCCGACTTCCGGCTCCTCGTCGTCCCATGGGCTGAAGTTCGCCTTTCGCGGTGGCAGGGACTGCAGCCACGCAGGCAATAGCTTGGATAGAGAGTGCTGAGGAACGACAGGATGGGCGTGGACATGCGAAGGTGATGAGGGTATGCTCCCGACATCGCTGAGGCTTGGCAGGCGTTCAAAGCTCGTGTTGGTCGAACCACCCAGTGCACGTTGAAGAGCCTCTCGCTCTGCAGGCGACGGCGCAAAGGCACGGGTGAAGGAGTTAGTCACGGATGCCGGACCTGGCATGGCGGTTGAGCTTAGCCCGTTGGGATTCAAGGCGTCATATGCTGCTGCCGTCGAGTTGCCGGAGGACGATACATTGAAGGCGGGGCCAGATGCAAAAATTATGGGTGGGGACTTCTTGTCGAGGCTGAAAACTTTGGCGTCCGGATTGAGCCCTTTCTTCGGCTTCTCCTTGGAAGCCGACGAGAACCAGCGTCGCGGACCGGCCTTCCCAGAAGTTGGTTGATCAGCATTTTCCTGGGTACAGTGATTGGGATGCGGATCCGAGCTGGTACGATGTAACCACGAGGCGCGCTGCATGTCCATCGAATTCTCGGGGGTTAGGTACGCTTGTTGATCTCGACCGCAGTCACCCTCACTCTGCAAGAAACGAACCTCGAACGGATCGTGCTCGATACTATGGCCGGAGGAGCCGTGTGGAGAAACGGGGGAAGTGGTTACCGTCGAACTAAGGTCGTAGCTGCCATTCGGTTGCGCTTGGAAATGTGGCATGTACGATGGGCCATTGTTGTTGCGCCACTCTCTATCCATATACACGTCACTCTCCGACTGGAACGACTTAGGAAGGCCGACGCCGCTGTCGAGGGAGGTAATGAGAGCAGATGGAATCAAGGATTGACTGGTGGGTGAAACAATTGGCATGCCGTCGGATTGCAGCCCATCCAAATCACTGAACGGTGAAAAGGTGGTGGGGCGTTGGGGATATGAGCCACGTCGGGAGACCGGAGCGACTTGACTGTCATCAGAAACCGAAGGGTACCCATTGGCGCGCAATGGAGCCTGCGTCACGGGAGGATTAGGGTACGAAGTGGTGGGGGACGAGTTAAAGGTCGGGACGCCCTGTGCCAAATTGCCGGATCGAGCGTGAGTGTCTATTGAGATCGAGGGCCGACGAGCCAGATTGTCCATGGTGTCGTATCCGACCGATGACGGGTGACGTTTCCTGGTCTCGGGAGTTGAGGGGTCATTGCGAGAGTCATACATTGCGGTGTTCCAAGGAGTTAGTGAATCGTGGTAGATAGGGACCTGGTCGGGATGCAACGATAACTCTAGCTTCCGAGCCTGGTTACGTTCCTTCAACATCGCTAATCTTTCCTTTTCCTCGACCAGCTTCTCTTCCAACTCCCGAGCACGATGATTGAGGGCAGCAACGACATCTTCTGCAAGCCGTATTTCCTGCTTCTTTTGCTCTAAGGCCTCCGCGATATCTCTCTCGGCGTCGGACACAGTCACTTCCGACTGATGTATCAGCGCCTCATCGTCGATAAGCCGTTGTTGTAGTCGGACGATTTCTTTGTCAAGGTGATCCATACGCTGGGTTGCATTGTCACGGGCATTTTGGGCTGCTTTCAACTTCTTCTCAGCCTCCTTCTTTGTGCTCTCTGCGCTTCGTTTCGAATCGTCCAGACCTTTGGTACGTGATTTGGTTTCTAGTTTAGAAGCATCCTCCTGCCGCTTTCGCTCTCGGAAGGAATCAACTTCACCCTGAAGCAAACTATGTGATTGAGAGGCACATGATTGGCAGTCGCTAAGTTGGGTGCGGAATTCAAGGACTGTGGTCTTGGAGTGTGAGATCTGACGGAGAACTTCTGCGATACGAGGTGACTGGTCGAACAGTGTTAACGGCGACTTCGAAAGCGCCGGCGACCCCAATTGGGCTGGATCCGCGGCTGAACAAACAGTGTTGTTGTGCAGAGTGGGCTGTGTGGAATGCAATGGTGGCCTATCAGACACCGATGATGGCAGCCGAGCCGTGTGCAGAGGTAAAGATGCTGATTTCGGAAGAGGCGGTGGTGTTGAGCTGCGAACTGGGTGTGTCGTAGGTCTCTGGGAAGATTTCTCGCGATTCCTTAGTTTCGGAGGAGAGCCCCTGGAAAGCAGGTGAGGTGGAAGATTCTTCGTCGAGAAGGGGAGTCCTGACATAATCAGGTCGTTAGTTCGAAAACAGGTCCGAAATGAAGGATAGGCCCACCATTATATTCGTTCAGCCTGTCCAAGTTCTTCATGCTCAAAATTCCGGAGCTCCAACTTTCCTCGTCCTTCGTCCTTGCAATGACATCTTGATACCATGCCTCGATAATGCCTCCACGCCACCAACGCCCAAAGGCACCGATATACCAGGAATCAGATATAATCAGGGTTTCTCGTTCATCAGGACGCGCAGACCTCGCAAGAGGAACCATCGCGGCCACGGTGAATAGGCCAAAGCTGTGAAATACATGTTTCGGGGTTCTGAGGGATATCGAAGCCCGATTTGCGAAGTGGAAGGGGGAAGAGTTGTCGTAGGAAAGAGTGTGAGCCGTGGGGAAAGTGCTGCGTTTAGATGAGTGAGAGGTAGAGTTCATTTGTCGCTTGTCATCATCATCAGCATTGTCATCGAGTCGACTCAGATGCTGACGAAAGGACTGCTCCGTGAGGTAGGTCCGAAAAGAGTTCTCGGAAGGGTTTGTGAGATAAGCTGCAGTACGGAAAATGTAAGTTGGATGTAGAGTGGCGTATAAGAAGTTTGCAAAAGCAAGAGAAACGGTGCTCAAGGTAGTGATAAAAGAGGGTAAGAAAGACTAACCGAGGACAGATACTACGATGAAAAACACGATGAGGCAAAACATGGATCTAAGATCCGTTTTGCCCAAGACCATACCAACCAACTCTGCAAAAGGGTTGCGGAGAGACATGAGACCGAGGCCACCAACGGAGACGCTCATGAGAATGAGAATGGAGTCCCTCCAGGACTGTTTTGCGAGTCGAGAGGCAGGATCCCAGGCAGAAAAAGAGTTTGCAAGATTGAGCTGGGCCGACAGTGTTGCGAGGGGACAGCAAACAAGCGTCCCCAGAGGTGAGTAGAATGAGGTTGATGAGCAGAACGTCGAGCAGACCGTGTCGCCCGACGATGAAAGCCCAAAATAAGAGACGACGATAAAAGTCGCCGGCGGACTGAACGGTTGTCGACAACAGCTTTTTCGAGACAACGGAATTACTCATGCCAACTTTCCCACGGTCAATGCAGAACTGATGTACCGATCTCCATCGATGGTTCCATGATTCTTTCCTCTTTTATCTGTGTATCTCTCATCCATCGCATCACCTGCATACATCGCTCCTGTTTCCGCTCTTCTATCGATGGCCCAACCGCCGCGACGGTGGAGTAAAACTGCCTTCTAGCAGTTCCGTGATCACGCTTGATGCAGCATGTCCTCCTTGAGGTAAAGATCTACGCGTGGCTCTAATGTCATGATGAATAGAAGCGAATTAGTCGGTCCGTTGATGCTCTTCAACTCATGGCGATGGTGATGCCAATTGACGTATTCAACCCTGCTACATGTCGCATGCCCTTCCTACTTTTAAGTCACCGTACTTGTAATATAACATGTTTTCAGTGTGTTAAACAACTTCATGATCAACATCATCGCCTCTCCGATTCTGATCCCGGCCTAGGCCGTTTATTTTACACTCCGAAAACGCGAAGTAACGTGATGTGAGCTACAATTCGCGTAACGCGACTTGAAGTTGTCGAGTCCTGACCTGACCCGCAATCCCATGTCGGAGTCCATTGTGCCGTGGATCTCTGCGCACCTCATCAACTTGGCTGAGGAGTATGGCGCAAACACCTCTTCGATCAAGCCTTTTACTCGAAAGAAAAAAGTTCAGCTTGTAGAGGTATCGACACAATCCTAATTTGTGCTTCTGAATTACGGACTGACCCTTCGGTAGTTCCTAACGTATGATCCAGACGAGATACTTTGGGCTCGAGTATCAGACAGGGAACATATACTTCCTATTCGTTTTAGTCGCGATGCAGTTCAGGAATACACCAGGTACGCGTCAGTCTTTCCCCCAATCATTGCGGCAACTCACTTCAGAACTAGACTCAATGGCAGCCGTTTGACCCAGCACAAGACAGCTCTCATCTGCATATCAAATTTCAAACCTTTTCTAACCCGTATTCCTCTTGGAAAAAGTCGCATGTCCCAAGAGAAATTTCTAGCACTCGAATGTGATTCTTTCTCGGTCCTCGGAAGTCTCGGGGAAGCCAAGTTTGGCAATCCCAAACCACTGGACGCCAACAGTGATTTGAAGGAATGGTCAGAGGGGCTGAAGCAGGATGGAGGCGGTGGGTAAGTCTCGGTGCTTACAGCTTCTGTGTTACTAGCTGATGTTCGTGCCAGAAACTGTTTGAGGGACCGGAAGCAAGCCCGGCAAGCAGCGCTAAGGAAAAGCTCACCAATCGCGTCTACCTCGAAGGCCTCGATTGAACAACCTACGATTTGTTCTACAAGGCAGACAGCAAAGAAGAAAGCGCTTTCTGATACCACCAGAACCAAAACTGCAGCTGCATCAAAAGATATTTCTCGTGTCTCTCCGGAGATCTGGCCAGTGTGTTCCAATGCTCGCAATTCACATTTCTTTCTCTAACAATGATGCCAGATTACAAAAAAGTCCATCTTCAGACGACCTCCTGCTGCTGTCGCATCCTTTCTTGCTTCAATAAGAGGTGCATCAAGTCCCTCCTTTCCTCCCTCGATAAATGCTGAAGATGGGTGTGAAAGTGTGTAACAATGAGGATGATGTGCCAAGTCAGCGACCACAAACGAACGAAGACGCGCATACTCTCGAATCACCTCACAAACGTCGACAAATCAATGCCCGTTAGTCATTACGTTCTGATTTACAAAATCCTCCTTGACGCCTTGTATCACAGTACTCTCTCCCTCACCAACGCCATCAACAAGTGCGTCACGATCACGAAGCGCGACTCCGTTTTCAGAAGAAGAATGGCCGCAATCGGAACATCCTCACATCCCGTCTTCTCCTGCCCCACCCAGTCCCTCACTCGCTCAAGCCAGGCCAAATGCTACTTCAAGCTCTCATCCTCGACCTCCGACACCAGCCCAACGAATTCCGAGGGAAAAGTCACCGACGCCGTCCTCCTCATCTACGCCTTTACCAACCCAGTCCGTTGTAGGTCTAGAGACATATACAGAACCACTACCTCCCTCATCTCCACCACTGCCATCACATGTTACTATTGCACCAGAGACCGTACTCATTCCATCTCCCACAATTTCTCCACCCACCCATACTCGAGGTGAAGTCATGCGAAGAGTGCCCCGTCCGCCTCAACCTATCAAGTTCCTCCCTTTGGCCGACCCTATCATTCTCGCTCCCAACTCCGACAATTCGTTTTCGTTTTCGCAATCTCAATTGCAGACTCAGTCCCAATCTTTGTCTCAATCACAATCACGCTCCCGGAAGAAAATATTGGGAAGCTCACAACCTGTTGTCCTTTCCCAATTATCGGAATTGGCTAGACCGCGGAAGCGTCCCGAAGCTGAATTGCAAAGCTTAGAAGAAGCCGGGGAACATATCCAAAGGGACTCAGGGGATATCGACCATGTTCATGGGTCGTTGTTCTCTCAAGATGCGACCCAAGCTCATGATCACGGAGACCTAGCCTCTCCTTGGAAGTCTTCTGTGAAACACAACACTCATACTCTTGCGAAGGGGAGCAGAAGCGTCCTTGCCTCACCGCCATCAGATCCCAGCGAGACAGATGATGACGATGACGATGGTGACCCCTTCAACGCTGAACCATCGTCTCCTGATTATGGAGATGATGAAGCATCGCTCGTTGTAAACCCTGGAACACAGCTACACTTACCTCAGGACGATAACTCTAATATGACTATGGGGGACCCCGAGAACCCTGAACCTAAAGGCCGAAGTGAGGTAGAGACGAGTCCCCATCCTTTGGATGACGAAGTGGATATGTTAGACGTGGACCAGGAGCTTGATGAAGACGATGCCCAGACCCACATTGATCTCTTTGGTCCGAGTGCTCCTCTGACCCACTCCTCTCGGGGTGAACATGCGCCTTCCCCGGCTGCATCGCTAGCAAGGAGCGAAGCAGTAGCGAGACCAGTTTCGAAACAACCATCAGGTACGATTCGCATCCGAGCAAGCGAGAACAAAAGCTAACCCCCAACGTAAAGAAGGTCCTGATGCCGTGCAAGTCCCTTTTCATGAACCGGTCGCACCGTACCAACCCAGCGCCTGGGTCCTGCCAAGCTTCCTGCAGCCCTCCTCGTCTAAGTCTAAAGCGGCGGACATCTCAAATCAACGGCCTATCATCACAACTACCACCATCAGACCGAAATCGGGGTCACACCCAGATAACGCACCTACACCACATGCTTTGACTAGATCTCGCCTCGCTAATAGGTTCTTGCCTGCTTCGCACGTTCAAGTAGCCTCCGCTTCTGCTGGTTCTGCCGCCTACGAGACCCACCCGTACGGGCAGCGGCAGGCCACCTCGCGCGACGATCAAAATAGCGATCCCTCTCGACATCTGCGATCATCACCGGAGATAGGCTCTCAAGGCACTAAACGTAGTAGGGACGCGGTCTCCGACGACTCCTTGACGCGCGAAACCAGCCTCCGTAGCGCAAAGAAGAGACGACGGGAGAAAGGTCGGCGAGATAACGACGATGATCACGATGCAGCTAAAATGCAGCTATCCTCGGGACCCCAACCTGACGAAGAAAATAAGCCGACGGTGAAAAGCTTACTCCGGCCCCGGAGGCTCAGTGGACTGTTGCTGGGAGAACAAAAGCAGCCATTGATAACCTGGCACGCATTGTGGAATATCCTGCTGGAGACTGATCGGGATCGAGGGGAAAGTTGAAGTCTGGTGCATGTTGCAGTGCTTTCAGTTTGAAGAATTGTACGTTGGCGGAACTGGTGTGAGTGACACTTATGAGTTTCCAGCACACGATATGCTAGCCACTTGAACGGGCGGCAGGTCTACATATACGACTATGGTTGGCCATAGGCTGTTTAACTTACTCTCTATCCTCGTCGCATGCACTGGCATAGTGGAGTATCCTACTTCTCAGTTGCGAGGGTAGGTTGTGTGCCTTGGGTCTTTTCGTGCGTGCTCCTAGCCCATGAAAATGGAGAAATCTAGTTGCTTGTTATGGTGCTTCTACTGCATAGAGGGCAAGCCCGTCGTTATTTCCTGATGACTGGTCCACTTGCCGCATCCACCATGGCCATATGCTACCAAAACATCTTATCTGCCGTACGCATTGAACTATCACTGTCTCGGGTTTTATCACTATTCGACCTAAACCGGTGCCATAGTTGCACGGTTGGAGAAGGACAGCCCACCTAGTATTATCGTCAGTATCTCGTAGGTCGTATGTTGTACCCCTCATGGTCTCTTAAATTATTACGAGGTGGTTTGGGTTTAATCCCATGCGCATGCATTCGCCTCTATCACTATCACTAACCTAATTCTATTGCGTAAGTACTGGAATGAGTGGCGCTCATCGCAACAGAATACATGAATAGGGCCTTTTGTGATCTGTCGGGTCGGAGCTGCGGGAACCACGTACTTCCTTCAGCTTGAACGATACGAGGTACTCTATTTAGTGGTTAACATAGACCCCCTGTATATCATAAAAGGGGCTGCCTTTTCTACTGTTTCTTCAAGTTTGGACAGAACTGCGGTGCTCAGATTTACCTGAAGGCAACATACCAATTGAACGGCGCGAGGTTGGTGACGACAACGCCCGACACTGTCGGAAAATGCCCATCGCAGCCCGAGCCCGTCTTCCGCGGCGCAACATACGCAGTCTTGTCCTCCTGGTTCTGATGGCCTTCGCCACAGATGCAAACATGATGAAAACCCTTCTGCCAGATGACAAAGACGTTGACAAAGACAGTTACCTTACATAAAGTGTTCTTCATCGCTTGAGCATCAACCACAACATGGTGCCATCCTTGTGTCTTTGGGTTATGTCTTTTTCAACTATACGACACACGAGGCACTTCTAGCGGCAGGCAGTGGATACTGGGTACATACATACAATGTCCTAGCGACACGCACGACGATGGACGTGAAGGAAGAGAGAAGGAGAATAAAGGAAAAGGGGAGACATTGGACGCCATCGCAGGTGCGTAGGATACTTTGATAAATAACAGGCGCAGAAGAAGGATCGAGGCCACATAAAAAAGGACAACCAAAACCCGCTCCATCACCTACCCTCCATCAACCAAAGAAGAAAAAGAACAAGGCAAAAAAACTTGGCGAACTTGTATTGGGCGGGCCTATTCGTTCTTTTGCTCATGCGGGGCTGCTGAATCAGTCTTCAGCTCATTGACAACGGCTTGCAGGCTTCTGGTGGCCTCCTCCAATTGCGCACCATTATTCTGGTGCTGGTGCATCCCATTGGCGGCACCCCCACTGCTCTGCTGTTGCTGAAGTTGTGGCGGCCCACCCGCGCCCGGGGGTAGAAGCTGAGCCTGGCTCAGTGCCGCCCGTAGCGCAGCGTTCTCGACGCGCAGTTGATCGACGAGGGCGCGGCACTCCTCCCAGCGCCGATTGGCCTCGTCTGCTGACGCAAGGGCGGCATCAAGTAACTGCGAGCGCGACTCGAGGGCCTTGACGTGTCTAGAACAAACGATCGGCCAGGTCAGACGATTCTGTGATAAACAAGAAAGTGATATCTATACTCAACTGATCTCGTCGTTCGCGGAATGCACGTTGGGCTTTTCTATTCTGTTCTGCACGCTTGCTGGAGCTTAGTGCGCGTCCAGCAGCTGAATTTGGAGGCGGCGACTGAGAGTGGTGCTGATGCTGTGATGGGTCGCCCTGCGGTAGTTGTGGTTGTGGAGGAGGCATTCCACCAGGGGTGAAGTCGCTATAGTGGTATCCGGGGGGCAATGGAGGGCCTCCCTGCATAGGGTGGGGCATCATGGGCGGCAGAACGTGGTGCATCTGGGGTGGTTGGGGCTGTGGGGGCGGGGGCTGTTGCTGCTGGGCAAGTTGTTGGTTCTCAACTGGATTTGACCCGTTTTCGGGTGGAGACTTGCGTTTCCTGCTTGTGCGCGTAGCAGGGGTTATAGGAGGAGGGTCGTCGCGGAGACGCATTGTCTGAACTGCATTTGCATTTGAAGTGTCAGCGGGATTGGCGCTGTATCCCAGCATGGCGGCGATTTCGTGTTTGTTTTCGAGATTGCCGTGTATTAGTAAGAGGCTGAGTAAGAAGTCACAACCACGTCACATGTAACGCTCCTTTGTATACTCGGTCATTGCCGGTATCGGCCGCCGAAGCCGGCTTGCTCGTACCTCGCCCTTTCCTTCCAACTTTTCACAGCAGTTGGTCAAAATACCACCGCACATGGTGCGCGGTCTGCCAAGCTTTACGTACATGGACTATCGCTACAGTTGGATTCAGGGCTTTGGACCAGACGCACTGTCAGTCACATTTTGAAAACGTATACAACCCACAAACAAGTGATGGGCGATCGAAGACATTTCACCGGAAAAGCCAAAAGTATGGAAGGGGTTGCATTTACCTTGTCACTGCTCAGTTCGAGGTAACACTCAAGTAACATAATCATTGTACGCTGGGTACGACGTTAATAGAAGTACACTGCTTGGTGTACCACGTTTGGCGACATTAAATATTGATTGCGAAGATTGGCTGAGGAACTTTTGCAATTTGCGAAACGCGGCTGTTTTTGTTCTGTGTACTACGCATGCGCGCGACATACCCAGTACGTGCAAGAGGGCACCTAGATATCGTCGTCTATTCTCGCAGCAAGTACTTACATCCAGCCGAGTTCAAAAGGATCAAAGGATTTGTTATAAATTGATCAATGAGCGTGGGACATGTCGAAGGAACCTCGAGGCTCAGGCTGCCTCCGCCCTTGTTCCAAGCTTTCTCGTCTTCTGCTCCATCACAGGCCTTCCCCGCCATTCGTTGCCCACAAATGGTATCTTCCCCTCCAGATCCAGCATCAAGTCCACCCAGTGTATCTGTAGCCTCGCGTCCTTCTCTACGGCACCGTCTTTTTTCTAGTGGAAGCAGAAAAGCAGGAGCAGCGCGGCAGGGGAAAGAAGTCGTCCCACAAGAAGACACCGTCGCTTCGCAGGTGAACCATCCCGCAGAGAACTCGGCCAGCACCAGCAGTGAGTCTGCGCCATAAATAACAATCAGCATAAAAGTTACTCATGTGACAAATAGGTACTCTGGCGCCTGAGCCACCGGTCACTATCGACGACGGGCAGGTCCCCGTTTCACAGCAGTCCTCCAGCGCAGCAGAGCCCCTCTCTGTCGCAGCAAGTGCTGTCCCTGCGACCGTCCTCAGGGCACAACAGGCCGACGAGATGGACAGGGAGCAGGGATCTGTCAACGCGACATTAACCGCTAACAGCCGGCGTGTTCCATTCTACCGTCGGATGGCCGCGAACAAGTCCTCCAGTTCTGAAGGCGCATTGTCTGATCCCTCGATCAACAAGTCTGGTCGCTCCAGCGGAAGGAGATCCAGCTCCTCCCGGCCCCGTCCATCCCTCTTCTCTCGCGTCGTGCACAAAGTCGTCCCATGCGTGAGCCCCGACCCTGAAGATTTCAAAATCGACTTCAACGGTGAAGACGACATTGCCACTGCTGAACCGCGTTCCTTAAAGGATAGCAGCAACGGAGCCAACCACGAAATGCAGCAGATCACACCGGAAAGCCCCGCCCTCTGCTCTGGTACCTCCTCTCCCCTTGACCTCGAGCTTCTTCCTTTGACTATTCCCTCTGTCCCAGGGCATCCCCCGCCATCGCCCACTGACTCTGAGATCATCGTTACTCCACCGCCGAGTTCGCACCTTCTGCCTGAAGATGAGACCGACGGCGTGACGTCTGGTGCTGTGCAGCCACCGGGGTCGACAGGCTCGACTACAGTGGAGGTGGCGAGGACACATTCGCACGATTCCGCAGATGAGTCAGACGGGACAACTTACACAGATGACGAGGACGATAGGCGTATGGCTCTGGAGCAGGACGATGAGGAGACGTTGATAAAGAAGGGAGGTTCAGGGATACCCATCGGTCCTGTACGTACCTCCCTTTCCCTTCTCCGCCCAGTGCTTTTGACTGACTTGTGAATGTTAAGGACGGCCTACCAAAACCATTATTGCCACCTATATTGCCGGAACACGCTGGCCGCAAGTGTCTGGTTCTAGATCTGGACGAGACCCTTGTTCACAGTAGCTTCAAGGCGCGTTCATCCTGTCTTGTGTCATCTCATTTTGCAATATTAACCGTTGATTTAGGCGGTCCAGCAAGCGGACTTTATCGTCCCTGTAGAAATCGAATACCACTGGCATCATTTCCATGTGCTGAAACGACCTGGTGTCGATGATTTCTTGAAGAAAATGGGCGAAATATACGAGGTCGTGATCTTCACGGCCAGTTTGAGCAAGGTACGTGCTGTGCGATTCAAATACGCACAAGCAACTGATGAGTGGCCTGTTTAGTATGCCGACCCCGTACTAGACAAGCTTGATATCCATCATGTCGTCGCACATCGGTTATTCAGGGAGAGCTGTTTCAGTCACAAGGGCAACTACGTAAAGGACCTTTCTCAACTAGGAAGACCGATAGCAGACACTATCATCCTAGACAACTCTCCTGCGTCGTACATCTTCCACCCGAACAACGCTGTTCCTGTCTCCTCGTGGTTTAATGATCCCCATGACGCAGAGCTCACCGACCTCGTTCCCTTCCTCGCAGACCTGACCTCAGTATCCGACGTCCGAGGCATCCTAGACGGCGCACGGTAGACTCTTTCACAGGCGATTCCACTGATGCCCGACCCTGCTGTACACTCCCGGCAGGGCCTCGACATGCACGCCGCCACTGCGCTGCTGCGGTCAGTTACTCAGTGCGCTGACTACCTGGCATCCTTTTCCCCCACACATAACCATAACCAGTCCGCAATATACCCGCAAGTCCACTCATACCCCACCCCACCTCGACTTGTCTTGTACATCCCGGATCCGCACATCTTCTATCGTCATTCACGCTTTTGTCCCGGAAAACACCTACAGGCGGTGCTCGTTTCTCGTCCTTTCCACGCTCCTTGACTTATATTCTCTTCTCTTCTCTCTCACACTGTTCACTCACTCACTTCTGTTCTTCAACCGGATGACCATCTGCTCCTTATTATACCATCGCAACGCTTTGCACTGCATATCAACAGCCACTCACGCACAATACCTTCTATATACCTTCGTACAATTGTTCTGGTATACATACTAGTGCTGGGACAGGTCGCCTGCTCTGTTGTTTATTCTAGGCTCTTTCGCAAAACTACCCCCCATTCTTGTATTTACTGCCCGCTTACTACTTATGCACCACCCGGGCTCGGTGATACGATTCTTTACGACCTGTGACGACGTTGAACCAATAAATTTCTTTGTGTTGACAGCAAGTTGAAAGTCAGGGTAGTTACCAGGTAGTTACAGCCATGTGATCGAGAAGCAACCCCGGATTGAATTTTCTGAGTCTTTTGGCTCCTACCACCATCCACGATCATGGTCAATGTTAAAACAGCGGCAGCAGCCCCGCCCGTCCCACCTAAATCTGCGTCCAAAGCGAAGAAACGTGAGCCAGCAGTTCTCCCCAGAGTCGTCGACCGACTGACGCGTTTCCCACAGCAACGCCGCCTTTAGTCAAGTACTACCTGATTGCCTTCAACATCGTCTCAGCATTAGGATGGACGTACATCCTCGTCCTGACACTAATCCATCTCCTCAATCTCGATGGTAGCGCCCCAGGCCACCCCAGCACCTCTGCAAAAACCGCCTCTTCGACTCTCTCGCGCTTCCTCTCTAACATCTCCATCTTCAAAAGCTCCGGCATTATCTCTGCTGCATCTCTCGAGTCTCGTATCCCACCCGCACTTCGCCCACTATACCGTCGCTCGACTTCGACCTACGCGCGCGTGGGCATGCCCACCGCTTTCGTGCAGAGCCTGGCGGTACTCGAAGTGATACACGTCCTGCTCGGGTGGGTCAGGAGTCCCCTGCAGACTACCGCCGCCCAGGTTGCGAGCAGACTTTTCTTGGTTTGGGGTATTGTGGAGCAGTTCGAGGGTGTATGTATCCCCTTCCACGTCTACGAATACTAGACGCTGACATTTTTGTATAGGTCCGGTCCAACCCTATATACACCTCAATGATCCTCTCCTGGTCCTTCACAGAGGTCATCCGCTACTCATTCTACGCATGCAATCTGCTTGGATATGAGCCGTACTTCCTCTTATACCTGCGTTACACGACCTTTTACTTGCTATACCCCACGGGCGCGTCGTCCGAGGCGTTCCTCATCTACGCGACCCTCCCTTCCTCTTCTCCCTTCCCTGGATGGCAGTCTTGGCTCCATGGAATGTGGAGACCCACTGACTACGGCCGCGCTGCGCTCTTCGCCATCTGGTGGCCTGGTATGTGCATTTCTGTACTCTATTTCGATCTAGAGCTCATGCTTCGGCGTTCACAGGCTTGTACATCATGTATACCTACATGATCGCACAGCGACGCAAGGTTCTCGGGAAGGACGCCAGCTTCAAATCAAAAAGCCTGAAAACAAACTAATGACCGTCAGACTCATGCTCTCAACATACATCTACCCACGACATTGGCTCTCTCTTTCACACTTCGTCACGGATCACGACTCGACTTTCGCCCGTGTAATTTACCCATCTACTGGAACTCATAGACATATTCCTCGTTGCAATGTAATTGATATATCTTATGTGTAGATAACCTACATGGATCAATTTTACGATGTCTTCACAATGTTACGTCGTTCATGATTGGATGGAGTCGACTAGAAGGACCACAATCAACAACGGTTGTTCGTCGACGCCTGGAGGACTAAGCGATTACCGTTCAATGACACAGATGATACCTGCGGACCTTCACAAACCTTTGGCTTATGATGTGGAAACCGGAGCTTGAGCTGAACTTCCACCGGTTCTGCATGTGCCATTGAAATTACGACCGACTGAGATCCAGGAACGACATTGCACTGCGCCCCGAGGTGGGTGATGGATTACCTTCTGAATCATGGGCGCCAGAGTCGCGGGTGCGGACCAAGACGAACGTTACTATCGCGACGTAGCTTTATATTTAGAGTCACCTGCAGAGCTGGCGCACTCAAGCATGAGGCGAGAGAGGTCGATGAGGATGCTCACCAGAGCGGAGAGGACTTCAAGATATACGAGCCTTAGAGTTTCCTCGCGCTCCTAGGAGTGAATAAGTCAGCAATAGCCTATAGCCTCATTGATGCTGCTCGCAAAGATTCCGGGCTGGAACGCGTTGTGATTGCTCTGTGTCGGTATCACAGTAAAACTGTACATAATACTTCTTTCAAAAAAATGAAACTCGCCGGTAGACCCAGATTAGCCCAAAACTGTGTATCGTGGCTTTCGAGGATCTCGGAAGGAGTCTGTTTCTTCATCAAAACTTGAACGTTTGAACTGTGATGTCTAGTTAAGTACATGGTGGCCAACTTCCAAGTTGTAAACTGTGTCTGCTATTTTTAAATTGGGTCGACAAAGTTA
Organism: Lyophyllum atratum; assembly: GCA_014905825.1. Lineage (NCBI taxonomy): Eukaryota > Fungi > Basidiomycota > Agaricomycetes > Agaricales > Lyophyllaceae > Lyophyllum > Lyophyllum atratum. Next base: position 175,277 of record JACGCN010000059.1, on the reverse strand, counting down.
GCTCCTTATGGCAACTCCGCCTCGGTTTCGGTGCAATTTGGTCGTCGTGCCCCCTGCCGTCCCTCTCTCTATACTCTTTCGCAGGTGAAATCACCGTCCATCGCCTCTTGCGACATGGCCTCGGAGCAAGCTCCTGGACAACATGCACCCGACATCTTCGCCGTTGCGTTCGTGGTCGACTCGTCCCTGGTAGTGGCTAATGAATGGCTTCGCATCATCCTGGACTATATCTCGCCGATGCTTCGTCGCCTGAGTGAAGCAAATCCCGGCTGCAAAGTAGGTTTTTCACACCGTTGCTCGTGTCACTGGTTAAGTAATGATTCCAGCCTCGGATGGCGTTCGTCACGTATGCTACGGCAGATACACTGCCCTCACCGATCCTCTGTAAACGATTCTTCATCGACTACTTGCCAGTAACGAAAGAAATGAAGGATGCGCCTATGAATCTTGGAATAGGGTCCACGAATTCTGGAGGAACTAGAGGTATGGCTGCCTTGGACGGTTTGGTGGCCGCCATCGAGGTGAGCTCTGCGTTTTGAGACGTGACTTTCCACCAATACCGCGCAGTTTTTCGATATCTTGCACACTATTACCCCGCAAGCTCGCCTTAGCCCTGGTTATATCTTCCACGTCGCAAGCGCCTCTCCTGATGCAGCGTTGCACCCACAATGCAACGACTCTCCCCTGTTAGACTTCGTTACGTGGGAGGCGATGCCCACTGAATTCAAAAAGGTACTCTATGTTCATTAGGTCCGTGGCATGTTCTCATGGGTTTCCTAGAGAAACATCAACTTTAGCACTATCAACATTCAGCCCAACTTGACTCGCTTTTCAGACCTCCACTCCGCGGTACACCAATGCACATGCACGCGCGCCTCAGTGGACTAATAGTTCTTATGTAGGTCGCTCCAGGTGCGCCAAAGGAGCCTTGGTTCCCCACGCGATCGCCGCATTCCGTTCTTCTGGGTGGATTCCCCATGTCTCCTCAAAAGGGTATGCCAATCTCTCCCCAACAGCGAACAATACCTCACACAGTCAACTTCCTCAGCAATGAAGCGTGCCGGAGATGTACACACTACACCGGATCCAAAACGAGCCCGGCTAGCCCACACCGCTGTCGACGTTTCTCCAAAGTTGGAGACGCCGAAGACGCCTCTAAAGCAGTCGAAACCATCACCCCTCCTTCCACCCCAAGTCAAGGTCCAGCCCCTAGTCCAACCCTCCTCTCAAGGCATCGCACAACCGCCTGCTCAACTTCCAGTTGCTCAGGTGCCAGCTGCCCAGGTGCCAGGAAACGGTGGAACAAACCCTACACCATCCAGTTATGACTTGTCAACTGTGGTGATGGCTGCGAAAACTCTCGACGACCAGATGCGCGTTGTTACTCTTTCCCTTCAGAACGCAAAAGCTTCAGGAAACGCACCATTGGTAGAAACGTTGCAAGACGACCTCGCAATGAAGCGAGTTCTGTCTGAAAAATTGAAAGCCGCATTCATAACCATGTCTAAAAACAATGCCTCATCCCAAACACCAGCCCAGAGTCAGATCCGGGATCAGAACGCCATACAAAGCCAGGGTTTACCGATACCCGGACCATCCATGCCAAAGACGCTTCCGGAAGCGGCTCATCCTCCCAGCCAACCTGAGGCTAGGCTGGATCCCCAGGCGCTCGCAGCACAACTTGGTCACAAACGCACCGCGAGTGGATCTGGCTCTGTTCCAGGGATGACACAGCCACGGCCGCCCATGCCGCCGGCGCAAAATGCAGCAATGGTTGCCCAGATTCAGAAGATGGAGCAGCAGCGAGCGCGGGCAATGCAGCCGTCTCAGAATATGGCTGGCCTGTCCAACATGGATACAAAGTCAAACGTTCCTCTTCCACAACCGCAGGCTGGGCCATCCAACGACCCACGCATTACCGGGAAGGGTCCAAGTCCTATTTGGCAAGGCACTATATCGTACAGTGGGACAGACCAGCTTGGGAATAAAAAAGAAACCACTGTATGGGTAGTAGCGAGTACGCCAAATGTGGCTGAGAGGTGAGCTTGTAATTTTTGTGACTACGAACTGGTTGATTGATTGATTTACGATTTCTCGCAGTCGGGTAGAGACATGGCCAGCATCAATGTCACTAGTGCCCGCGCGTGAACCCTCAGTACCATTGCCAGATCTTCAAGCTTGGATTAAACGCCAAGGACCCGCCCTCTGCACCTTCGCGCCTCAAAAGCACAACATCGCAGACCCTCAAGGAAACGAGACCAACTACAAAAACCTGGCTACACTTCTGCTAAACCGGAACGCTGTGAGCTCCCCTCTGGTTACTCTTTTGGAAGCAATTATTGAGACGTAATCTTAGTATGCCGTTGCAGCGTGGACGCGACCGTCAGGTGAACAGGGAAACAACATTCTGTTTTTCCCAGTCAGTAGCGGCAGCCTTGCGGGCGCCTGCTTCCCCGTTACTGGAATTCTGGAAATGCCCAGGTCATCACAGCTCATGCCGAACTTGCTAGGACTTGATCCCAACAATCCAGAATTCCGCGCTCGGATGAGTGCGATGACGCCAGAACAACGAGAGCAATTCATGAAGCATGTTCAGCAGCAAAAGGTATTACACATGCAGCGGCAGGCAATGATGGCACAAGGCGTTGGTGGTCCTGGCAGTAATCCTGGGACCAACAACGCCCTCGCCATGAATGCGATGAACATGGCGTCGCATAATCCGCCACAGTCACAGCAGCAGCACGCAGACATGGCTTTTGGCGGTAATGCCCATCCTCCGGGAAATTATGGTGGTATGGGCATGATGAATACCATGGGGATCGGCCAGCAACAGGCTATGATGGCTGCGGGTATGCCACGGCCTCCGAACAACGGAATGCGGAATCCAATCCCCCCGAACATCAATTATGAGATGTTGCAATCTTTTATGCAGAGGAGTCTGGACAGCGGGGGTGCAGGTATGGGGCAATGATGGACAGAAACCTGGGACTGTTGTGATGAGTGATATTTATTAGACCTGTATACCAACTGTATCTGTACTTTGTGTGCCCTGAAGGCTGAAGTGGGGAGGTTATAATTAGACGCACGTGATAATAACCTGAGCGAATTTGTGGAACTTGGAAGGTTGACCAGGATCGGCCATGGACGCTGCACCTCTTCTTGCCCACATTCTCTCTCAGACGAAGCAAAACATAGAATTTCTTGTTGCTCAGAAACAGATATCAACCGATGATGGACGAGACATTCTCTCAAGGCTTCCGAGCACCCCGCAGGCCTTGGGCCTCAAAACCGACGCCTTGATATCCAAATCTGAGGCAGCTCTCGTTCAGCAAACACAGAGACTGTCTGTCACCGTCTCATCATCTAGCATACCGAGCTCTGCGGCCACACCAGCGTACACATCAGACCCTCCTGCTCCCTACGAACCTCCACCAGCCGCCGCCTCCCACGGTGTCTTGTTCCAAGCTAGAGCTGCATGGGATTACAATGAAGCCGGCCAGGCGCGTGCTTCTTCCGCTCTATAATGAAGGACGACTAACCCGCGATTGGGTTTCGCAACTAGAATCTAGGTGATCTATCGTTCCGCGCAGGAGATGTTATCGACATCTTAGCCCAAACAAACGACGACTGGTGGACTGGTCGGCTAAACGGAAGAGAAGGTCTTCTTCCCTCGAGCTACGTCGAGAGGCTGCCGCAGCCGCAGGGTACCCTACCGTCGCCTGCCCCCACCCCGTACTCTGAAAAACCACTGTCGGCCGCTGGCTATCCAATGGCACCTGCTTACTCGTCTTACCAGCCTGGTGGCTATCAGGGCCCTCCGCCACCGGGCCAGGCATATTCCCCTTACGGTGGCCCTCCACCGCCAGGGCCTCCAGGCCAGGTAGCAGGTCCAGACCCTCATGTTGATGCACAGGATCCCTCGAAGAAGAGCAAATTTGGAGGCAAATTCGGCAGTACAGTACGTTATGTTGCATTGCTGCACGTCTCTTCATGTTCACATCTTTGAAAAACCCGCAGTTGGCTCATTCAGCCGTTGGGGGTGCTGGATTTGGAGCTGGTAAGCTTAATGCCTGTTAATGTCGGAGAGTCGCATAACTCATGAATACGAATCCGCAGGCTCTGCCATTGGAAGTGGACTTGTCAATTCAATTTTTTGATCACCGAAAATTCTCAGTATAGGGCTCTATTGTACGATCTATCTACGAGCGTAACCCATTCTTGCACTTTGATCGATTTCTGGGGCACCTCGACTTCGTATTCGATTTGATGTATTTTCTTCTGACCAGCTGTTTCTTAGATCAACCTCGAATGCATGAAGCGCAATACAGAAAGCTGGTGGATTGATGGCGACGTCGATCTCTCATGGAGGAGTCGCTGTCCAGATAAGGCATCGTCGTTTGAAACGCTCCGCGACCTGTCACTGGATAGGTTCAATCCATGAGACGTCGTGGATGTGCCGACGAGGATCGCATAGTGTCCTCATTTATTTATAGAAGGCTTTGTGTCAGTAGGCCGACGAGATTATCTCACTGAAAATAGAGCACACGACGGCTTCGGTCGCGATATTTTAGGACGACTCCTACATCCTATCTAGAACAAGGAAGTCAAGAGTTCGTTGTGCTTTTAAGACTGTTCGCGCTGTTCAGCAGACATCCCGATAAGAAAAGAGAAAGAATTCTTACAGGTCCAGATTTCGGTCAGGTCGATTGAAACCACATCGTAATCACACATTCCGCTCCCAATCAAACTGCCTCTGCGTACCAACAGGGGAGGTGGGATTCACACGCATTTCGATACTATCTTCGTCGTCACTGAATCCACCACTGTGCTGAGCGGCTGCTTGAGAATCTGAGAAAGGGTCCGAGGGCGAATGAACCGCGGGGGATGCGGTCTTGGGTAAGGCAGAAAATCTTCCCTGTCCACGGAATGGATAGTGCGTGTAATTGTCCTCGGTGCTAGGCTCCATCTTTGCCTGGTCCGGGGTCCCGGGGAGTGCAGCTGCTCCATATCCCTTTCCTTCAAGGTCCTGCCAGCTACCGCGGGGCGACCGCCCCAATTTGTTACGAGATGAACCCTTTCGGCATCGGAAATAAAAGATGGCAGCTATTGCGGCCGCGAGGAGGACGACAGCACCAACAACGGCACCTATGATGGCTCCCACATTTGGAGAGGAAGGGTTCGAGCTGGCCGAGGTAGTCGGGATAGCCCACGTGGGAAAGATTTGGGGAGGAGGTGGCATGAATTCTGCCGAATCCGTAGACAATGGCATGAATTCTGAATCTACCGGATCCGTGAACGATGGCAAAAAATCGGTGAGTAAGATGGGTGTATCAGATGGAGAGGGAGTTGAGTAACTGTAGACAACATCCCCCGAAGGCACGGTTGGGACCGGAAAAACAGGTAGAGGATTGTAAGTGGTGGTCGCAGAATCCATACTGATCTCCTGTAGTTGCGCGAAGACGCTGACGGCAAAGAAAAAGAGACAGAGAGTGGGTAATTGTCGACTTAGCATCTTCTGGTATGGATGGGTGTCAGACGCCAGAGTTTGAGCCTACCTTTATACGCAGGATAAGACACGGTACAATAGGGTCCCGTAATCAAGACACAAGTATAGGGGAAGTTCGATCCACATTGCGAGGTGAGGTGGTTAGGACACCAGAGAGGTCAAACAAATGCCTATTAATGCTCGTAATCTGGACCACCATACTCGCAGGATTCGAAACAAGATTCAGTAGCATGCATAGAGACTCAGAGACAAGACAGGCTGCGCGTTGAATGTTCCGATTTCCGCAAGTCGACGCGGTCATGTGATCCTGCAGTTACTCCTCGACGACGACACGCTCGTCGCTCACACCTTGCTCTCAGCTTGCAACGGCAAACGTATTGCCACCGTGTATCCTACATGCCTTGCCATAAACTCTCCTCTGAAGACAGCTGGGTCTGCTATACAGTGTTCTTCGGGATCATGGGCCAAAGTTGGATCTACAGTCTGGGCCTGATGGTCGAAAACAGAATCCCCACATTCATGCATCCTGCCGAACAAGAAATGAGACTTGCTTAGTTCCCCGCTTCTTTGTGGCGTCAGCCGCCAGCGCAAGCTACAAATAACCACCCAACTATCGTGCCCCGGATATCCATCGTACTTTCCCTCTCCATGGTTTTAATGCATGCTCTAGGCTTAGTGGTCGCCCTCGGCTACACCACCATAGTGCAAGCCTACTGCATCAAGGACACCTATATTGGTACTACTTTTTTTAATACATGGAGGTGGGAGACGTTCGACGATCCAACACACGGAAGAGTCAACTACGTTGACATGGGGGCTGCCGAAGCGGCGAATCTATCCTACGGTACGTCTCTTGGCACCACGTAAGCTCCTGACCTCACGGTTCTCAGCATCCCACAACAAATTCGTGATGCGCGCCGACGCCTATCAGGTCGTACCTCCCAGCTCGCGAGGCCGCGATAGTGTTCGTATCGTCTCCAACGAGGCTTATGGCGACTCCGTTGTGGTTCTCGACATGTCCCATATGCCGGTTGGGTGCAGTACATGGCCCGCCTTTTGGAGTCTGAGCAGCGGAGGCCGTTGGCCTGAGGGTGGAGAGATAGATATAATCGAGGGTGAGCAAATTCGGGTCGTCTTTTGCGCTAGATTACACACACGTTCTACCCCAGGCGTTCATACGAATACACAGAACCTAGCCTCCTTACACACCACTCCTGGATGCTCTATGCAAGAGCCACGCGGGCAGAACGGGTATGTCACTGTCCCGCATTCTACTTGCTTTCCTCACCTCCCGTCACAGTCAAACGGTGTCCTCAAACTGCGATGCCAATGTGAACTACAATCAAGGCTGTGGTACGTCCTTCGCCAAGGCGAACTCGTACGGCACCGGCTTCAACGATGTCGGCGGCGGTTGGTATGTCCTGGAACGGGCGAGTGCTAAAGGCATCAATGTCTGGTTCTGGTCTCGAAACGACCCCTCTGTCCCTTTCGCAGTCAGCAGTGGATCCAAGACGGTCAATCCCGACGAAAGCTGGGGACCTCCAGAGGCTCGGTTCTCCCCTGATTCATGCGACCACCGCTCTTATTTCGACGCGCATCAACTTATTTTTGACATCACTTTTTGCGTGGGTTTCTTTTTTTGTGACCTTCGCCGATCACTTGGTCTTACTCTTGTGATATAGGGTGATTGGGCAGGTGCAACCTTTGCATCCGCGGGCTGTGGACCCGGCAGTTGCGACGATTGTGAGTAATGCGAGCTCTCGCGGACCTCCCTTTGACTGATACAGTCGTCCAGTTGTGAATAGGAACCCTGACCGCTTCAGAGAAGCATATTGGGAGATCAACTCACTCCGTGTTTATACTTAGTTTTCATCCTTCTCTTATCGTCTTCGATAGAAGCACGACCCCTCGTTTATCATTTATCATTTACATTAGCGTTACTTACACAGGGTCTTTGGGTACACATTTGGCTGGATTGCATGTAAATATTTAAGCGAACTTTACAGACGTCAATCTCACGCTCTCAGGCTGAATCAGTTCACGGAAGACCTTGCGGAGTTCATGTGCCAGACGTGGTACCCTTTTATGGAAGGGCGAGGGTAAGCATCTACACATGGAACCAATCAGAATACCGAATGGATATCGACTACGTATACTCGAGTAGAGTTCGTCCTCACGCGATCTCACTGAGAACGGTATAAAGGAAATGCTTTCCTGTACATGGCTTCTTCTGTCGACTTCTCTCAGGAATCATGACTCTTAAGCCCCTTCTCCTGTTGGTGACGGTCGTCGGTCTCGCGCTCAGCTCGTTAGGCAGGGCAATCTCGGAGCCACTTGTGGTAGAGAGGCGGGACGACAATTTCCCTGCCCGTGTTCCATACATGTTCCCCGCGCCTGGTACTGATCCGGTGAGACTCTACCCCCATCCTTTCGCAACGCACCATGGAGTATTCATGAATTTCGATCAAACCAAGATAGCAGACGCGATCCGAGCCAGACGAGTTAATGGGACTCTATTAGCTTTAGACGGTGTTTTGTGAGTCTGTCAAGGCGTAGTATGATGCGGAGTCGCTAAATCTGTATTCAGGCTCAACGCACCCTTGGTGGCATCGACGTGGAACAGCCTCTTCGGCGTGATCAGGAGCAACATAACGATACCTGGAAATATGAGAGAGTTGATCGTACGGACACGCACCCCACATTCAAATTTTACGCATCGTTGACGAATATTATAGATCCTGCGGATAGCAACATTAAATGAAGCCTCATATGAATGGTGCGCTGATCCGTCTTCACTTCGCACAAGCAGCCAGCGAATAACCGAGATGATTAAAGGCTTCAACACGAACCTGTCGGTCGCTCGGAGGGTCTCACGACCAAGCAGCTTCGTGCAATCCGTCTCACTCCTGCATTCAAAGAGGGTGCGGACGTGACGAGCGCCTTAGGAGCCTCCCTTGCTGCGATGATGGCATTCACGGATTGGAGTACCAACACGGCTAAGGTTCCTGATCGCGTCTTCGCAAACCTGAAGAAATTCTTGAATGACCAACAGTTGGTGGAGGCAACAGCTACTGTTGGAGGGTACAACTTCGTTAGCAGGTTCCTTTTGGCATTGGATGTGGACGGGAAGAATAACGTACCTGTGCCTATTCCTGCATGAATGGTTGCTCCACACACCCCTCATATGTGAAATTGATTCCAGATTTGTGCTTGGACTGTAACTTCTGATCTGAATGCCCGCAGGGCGAAGATGTACAAGTCCTTAGCTTATAATTCAAGACTACCTACTAACTACAATGTAACGGTACAAAACAAAAGCTACTTCATAATGAGATAAATGAGATAGTACACCAAAGCATGAGCGGACCCAGATATAAAAAAATAGAGATAGTGGTGTGCGTTCCAAGGAGCCACAGGAAATAAAATAAGATATCCTCTGAATCCTTTGAATATATCACGAGAACGAGAATGAGAAGGAAGAGATGAAGCCTACAAGCCCATGGCTGACCCAATGGAGCCTGCGACAAATCCGCCTCGCGACGGAGATACAGAGTCCTGGCGGGAAGGAGCCTCAGAGCTATGCCGTGAAGGCGCGATGGACCCAAGGCGGGAAGGAGCAACAGAGCCATGGCGTTGTTGTTCCCAAAGCTTATCTTTCGCCCTGATCTCGATATTCTCAAACGGTGCTGGCTGCGTAAGTTTGACACAGTCGCGTGTAGCGAGGACGAGCAACTCGAAGAAGAATGAGGCGGCCGCGCGGCGGGATGCCTATCCGGGGGTGTTAGCATTTCGAGCATGAGCTCAATACATGTTTCAAAGTGCATACCTTGTCCGACAATTTCCGGAAACTGAGTGCCTTCGCCTCTTCTTGTCCTGCAACAGGCAGCAGCTCCTTCCTGATCAACCCCACAGCCTTGATGGTGTTCTTGCTGTAGCCCTTTCCTTCATGGTCGGCGCTTGATACGTCCTTCTCTGCAGCTTGACTCTGCGTCTGGGATGGTCGCATATCAAACGTCGCAATGGGGCACTCCGCATCGGCGTATGTCTCATAACCTTCCTCAATAGGAACACCATCAGGAGCAGGTGTAGATAACCGACTCAGCTCAGACAGAGGAGCCGACTTCGACCTTCCCCGATCCATGTCGACATCGCCACCAAAGCCGGTGTCAAATTCAGGAATGTCCAGCTGGAAATCATCAGGTCCGCCAGTCTGGTCCGCAAAGTCGATAAGACCGTCAGGGCCAAGACTGGCTCTCCCCATAATGTCACTTCCTAGACCATGGCTTGGTGCAAGACTGCCTGCTCGCCTTGCTTGCTCGACTTCATCGTATTCGTCATCTAGACGTTGTCGTTTGCTTGGGCTCTTATCAGGAGAAGGTCCCCGGCGCTTGGGAGCACCGCCATTGACAGGGCGCATGAAAAGCTCAGCGAGTTCTGGGGCTAAACCTGGAGGTGCAGCACAGAAAAAGGTACCATTGGGAGTGACTTTGGTGGGGAGAAAATGGGCAAGAGGATCGTCGCGTATAGCAAGGAGACGCATAACGACCGATGAACGAGGAAGAAACTGTTGTTCGGTAACGATGTCGCTGACATCTTTAGTCATGGGGGCACCAAGCCCTCCAGCGCGGCCTCGACCGGCCTGAGCGCCTGGGCCATCAGCCAATTCCGTTACAGAGTCAATAATCTGTTTCTTCTCCTTGGGTTTGCGTTTCGCCTTGGTGGTTTCCTGCGTGATTTCGGTCGCCAACGGCTGACCAGGTGGAGGGGTGACAGGTGGTTCGGTAAGGGGCGATGCTGAGCGCAGGTAAGTGAACTGAATAAGAATGGAAAATACAATGATAACACTCACAAGCACGAGAAGAAGCCCTCGTCTGGCCAGGCGTTTTATCGACGTTCTCCGGAGGTGGAAGGTCGTCGAAGCCGATGCCGAAGTCACCCAAATCCATGCCCGCAAGATCGGGGAAGTCCATATTGACATCGTCATTGAATGGGTGCTCCGAGAGTTCGCGGGTCTTGCTTCGGTTCGACAGGATATCTATGTCGATATCCATACCATTACGCCCAAGAAGATGTGAATGTATGGAGTCTCGACGACTTGCTGCATCACGTCCAACACCCACACTCTCGTCCACGCTCATCTCATCATCTCTATCTCTCGCTGGCGGAGCGTCCCAGTCGTCGAGACCAAGATCCACCTCAAAATCTTGAGAACCTATACCGTCCGAGGGACCGATGCCAAAAGGGTCTTCGAGGTCGAAGTCCTGGAAGTCATTCACAGTCCGAAGAGTGATATCTTCAATATGCGCCTGGTGGTGGCCATGGGATTGTATTGGGCGATCTTCGAAGTCAACCTCCCTAAATGAGGTCAATCACGTAGTCGAGGGGTGAACAAGATACAGGCGCGTACCAGTTGACATCGGGCAAAAGCAGATCCAAATCAAGACCACCGGGCTGAAGTGTAATCGTATTTTTGTTCACGGCGAGTTGGTCCTCTGTCATGTCGACTAAACCTGGCCGAAACGCCTAGTGACCGGATTAGAGTTGTCAAGTCAAAACCAGGAGTGACATACCATCTTAATCTTAAGAAGAGCTTCGTTGCAATCATCCAACAAGTATTTCGCCTTCCGACTATAGATGCGAACAACACCAAGGAGTAGCTGACCACTGAGACGGAGAGCCATGACTTCAATTTCTTGTCCCATGATCGCGTCTGCAAACCATTCGTAAGACGTGTATCGTCACAATAGAGCATATGTAAGCGTACCAACGGATTGCTCGATGTCGGTTTGTAGAGTTTGCGTCTTGGAGAGCTTGCGTTCCATGTGCGCGGCGAGCCATACTTTGCCCAGCGGCCCCCGCCGTGAGAGGATCGTTTCGGAGTAGAACTAATCATATTATGTGATTAATTGTGCGCGGGACGGTGGGTTGAGAGACTTACCATGAGAGAGGGGTATCGCAAAAATGTGGCGCCCGACGCGACTGTGGCAGAACGGACAAGAGCAGGTTTGGAAAAATGAAACACCGTAGCACGTGTCACATGCTTGCACATGTTTGCCTGGGCCATGAAAAGTTTCTCGGCTACTACGGACTCAGATTCAGAGGCCTCCGATGCTGGCGTCCTCCTCAAGGCCATCTCTCAAGCGAGTCCATTCCCACATATGTTCCGCAGCTGCTCGCAGGGTGGAGGTTCCCGCGTCTCTCTCACTAGGCAAGTCTCCTACCATTACACTTGTTACAGACCAATTCATCCATTCTTACAGGGAAGAGACCTGCTTCAACCCAAACTTCACAAACCAAACCTGTTCGAGATGAATCTACGCCGTCACCACTCCGAACAGCGTCTCACCACCGTCTCCCTGGATTTCAAGGCGACACGGATATCCAAAAGGCTATGACAAGGACAACCAAAGCGCGTCTCACAATGCAATTGATGGAAGCAGCAGACAAGGGGAGGTACCGCGACTGCCTAGATATTGCAACGCAAATGAAGGCGGAAGGTTTCCAACCCAATCTCACTACATATACCGCCCTCATGATTGCCGCCTCGGGTGAAGGGCATTGGTTAGATGCTTGGGCCATTCTCGACGACATGAGAGGCGTCGGCGTCAAGCCTGATGTAGCCGTATTCAATGCCCTTTTGAAGGTATCTCATATTGTCTGGAATATTACGCCTTCTGCTCTAACATATCGTTCAGGCACAATTCCGGTGTACTTCGCAGAACATATGGCAAGTCATCAATAAAATGGACGAGCTAGGCATAGCTCCAAATGCAGCAACCTATTCTTTCATTATTCGCCGGTTCTTAGATAATGGTAACCTTGAGGTTGCCGTACAATATTTCTGTGCCATGAAGGCCCGCCAAATTATACCCGAGGTCCACTCCGCACAATCTCTCATTGCTTTCACCGCACAGTCTGGTTACCCTAGACTTGCGCTAGACTTGGCCACCTGGTTCGAGGAAATATCAGTACGCCGACTAGATCACACCATATGGGTGAGGTGCTTGATCGCGTCTGCGGAAGGACTATATGTGAGTCACATCTAATCTTCCTTGTATCCTTCTCACCTGTTCACCCTTGCAGATGGATGGGGTTCTTCCATGTTGGAAAAAGGTTGTGCACGAACTGAAAATGAAACCAGGCGAGGGTATCTGTTTATCGGTGCTTGACGCCGCCGCTCGCAACGGCTTCCCTGACCTGGCAACGGACGTCCTACGTGTTATGAAGCTTACTGGGATAGAATGGCAGGAGTATCACTTCGCCCCGCTCATCGAAGCCTTTTGTCGGCAAAAGCAATTCAAGGAGGCCTTCCAGGCCCTGAACATTATGCGGGCAGAAGGCATTGAACCCTTACCCGAAACTGCATATGCCATATCTGACGCCATGACGGATACCGAAACAGTCGATTCAACATGGACCATAATCGACGAGCTGCTTAAGGATGGGAAAATTGTGGACATCACCGTCCTGCAGGCCTTGATCAAAGCCTCCGTTGATTTAGGGGACCTTCAGCGTGCCATCGGCGTGTACAAGAGCCTCGCAGAATATGGCGCTTCTGCAAATCTCACCATCTTCAACCTACTTCTCCAGGGCTGCTTACGGGCAGCGCATCGCGAACTGGGCGACCTCCTGTTGACTGATATGAAGGCAGGGAAGGTCAAGCCCGACCAAGAGACGTACGAAAGCTTCATCTCCTTGTGCCTTACGCAGGACGATTATGAAGACGCGTTCTTCTACCTCGAGGAGATGAAGGCTGCCGGCTTCCATCCCTCACATACAGTATACGACACGCTTGTCAAGAAATGTCTTCTCTCAAGCGATCCCCGCTCCAAGGTCGCCATAGAGGAGATGCAGGAACAGGGACACCAGCCATCGCCGCGGCTAAAGCGTATGTTATTCGATGCGCTGGAAACGGAGAGGGCTGCCCGTGTTGTGAAGAAGGTCCGCGATGTCATTGCGCAGGAGCCGGTCGCCATCGACGGCGCGGCGCGGCGATTTATCGAGACAGGCGGCATTGAGGGGGTGGTGGAGCTTCCGAAGGAGCACGTTGGTTGAAGAGCCGCATACGAGAAGACACATTACTTGTACATAATACATCCCATCTGTTCACCAGTGCGCACCCTTTACCTGATCTGATGCTGTTATCTGGCAACTGAAAGGCTCCAACGTGGATCTCAGTACCTTGCATCGCCGCCTCGATCGGAAATGCCACTCTTATTACAAGTCTTACCGCATTTTGTGACATTTCTTGCGTTATCACAGGAGTACTAATTAGCGCTTATAAAATGTTAATCATACACACGACGGCAGGCCCGGAGTTCATATCCACCTGCACACCATTGAAAACATTAGCCAATACTCCAAGGTCTTGCGAACACAGTCAACTTCGCTCTACTCAAGCTCTACCTCCGTAATTCCCGCGCCATCTCGATCGACATGTCAACATTCTCGAACCCACGGTTTGCGCGGTGGATATCCTTTCAGGATGTATCTGGTGGGTTCGCGTGACAGATTCATTGGTCAAGGTTATACTTATAAATCCAGTCCATTCGATGTCTCGTAACCCTTATCCAAATCATGAAAGACTCTTTTTTCTTCCCTGTGCTTGCTGGCACTGTAAGTGAATCGTTGTCCGCGTCTTTTTCCTCAAGAACTAAGCGCGATCATTGGCCCGCAGGCCGCCCACCTAGTCTACAGAAAACTTGAACCGCGAAAGCTCCTCTGGCATATCATCCTCCTCCTATTAGCACCACTCTCCTTAACCCCTCTACTCGTTCCCCATTTTTCATGGGTCATTTCGGCTGCATTGGCTGCATGGTCTTGCTATCTGACTAGCCTTGTTATTTGCACAGTGGCCTACCGTCTATCCCCGTTACACCCACTCGCCAAGTACCCAGGCCCTCTGGTTTGCAGGGTATCGAAGGTGTGGTTTGCTCTCATAGCCTACAACGGGAAGCAGCACATATATTATAATGCGCTGCATCGGCGGTATGGGGATATCGTAAGAATAGGTACAGTGTAATTTCTGTACAGCATATCATTCGCTGCCACTGATGGTTATTGCCTCCCTTAGGACCCAACGAGCTGTCGTTCTGCGCACCAGATGCTATCGCCCCGATGATGGGCCCGAGTGGCATGCCCAAAGCAGCGTGTGAGTAACTTGGTACTTACTTTTGGTCAACCTGACGGAATTGTATCCACCCGCATCTCTAGTTTGGGATGGTCAATTCTGCGATCAGAAAGAGTTTCGATCGCTCGTGGGTCTACGTGATCCGCAAGCGCATGCGCGGCTTCGTCGCATATGGAGCAGGGGATTCACGCCGGAGGCTCTACGATCCTACCAGCCAATTCTGGAGAAGCACATTGGCCAGCTGTTGAATCACCTTGATTCCCGAGCTGGAAACATCTTAGATCTAGCCAAGTGGATTAGCTGGTTCTCGTGAGTACCGTGCTCAGTAAAATCTATAATATCTCTGACCTGTGGCATGCTGTGATCTAGGTATGACTTCATGAACGATATGGCGTAAGTGTCGAATATCTGCTTCTGCTCGCACTCCTGACAATATTCTAGTTTTGGGGATAACATGGAGTTGACGCAAAACGAGGACTCTGGAGGTATCTGGGATATCATGGAAAACGCCCAGCCGTGACTATATCCGCCCTTTGATTATTATCGGTATTGATCCTCATTTCTATCAGGGTTGGGCTTGTGTTGAGCCACACACCCTGGCTAGGAGATTTTGCTAATCAGATCCATCAAATTGGAGGGAAATTGAAAGAATTTAGGATGTTCGCTCACAAACGTGCCATGAAGCGGTGCAAAGAAGGTTCAGCCATCAGAGATGTTTTTTATCACCTGGTGCGCCCTATGCTTTGTTCCAATATGACATACATCAATAAACCGGTCGTCCCCTACAATAGAATGACGAAGGCGGAGTGGAGGCTACACGGCCCCCCATTGAGCAAGTTGCAAGCGATGCATCCCTGCTAATAGTTGCTGGATCCGACACTGTCTCCCCTGCACTTTCTAGCCTGTTTCATTTCCTCATGAGCCATCCCGTCGCCTATTGCCGTCTTCAAGCAGAGATTGACGACTTGAAGGCGAACGAAGACGGTGTCCCGGGATTGGCGAAGCTGCCTTACTTGAATGCCGTCATGTGCGTCTAAATTAAGGATTATCCAGTTCGAAATGGTTTCTAACCAAAGTTCAGAAACGAGACTTTGCGTCTTATTCCTCCCGTCCTCAGCGGCAGCCCGCGATCTCCTTTGGTCGGAAGCGGCAGCTACATGTTGGGGTCTCGGCAAGTCTTCCAATGTCGCGATTATCTGGGCTCGCCAACTGACCTTGTCATCCATCAGCTACATCCCTGAAGGAACTACAACAAATGTCCACACCTACACCCTCCAGAGGGATGCAAGAAACTTTTCCCCGTCACCCGAAAGTTTCATTCCGGAAAGATGGCTTCCAGCAGATAAACAAGTCGACCTAGAACCAAATATGTTCAAAAACCGTGAGCGTATCGTTCATAATTTGGAGGCCTTCATTCCATTCTCGTATGGCCCTGCGGACTGCATCGGGAAGAGGCTGGCCATGCAAGAAATAAGGATGGTAACATGTGCCATTTTACGACGGTTCACATTGCGGTTTGGGGATGGATATGACGCAAAGAATTGGGAGGCTGAGATGTACGATTATTTTGTTATCAGGAAGGCGAAGTTGCCTGTCATAATCATGCCGCGGATGTAGTTACAGTAGCACGCGCACTCCGAATACTACCTACCGCATGACTTTTTTCATTGTTGAGTTTGATGTGTCAGTTGAAGTGTCTTCAAAATTTGGCGGCTTGGCCGAATCCATGCGCTGGTGGGTGGAGGGAAAATGTGCCTTTCACCGTCCAAAATCAGACCTGTAAGTTGTAACGTTGTTCAACATTAATTGTTGAATGAACCGTGTCGCGGTGTTTGCTGAGTACCCTGTAAGTAGCCGTAAGTATTGCTTCCGTTAACGTGAGCCGCTGCCTTATAAAATTAGGCTTTTGAATCTGGCTGATGTCATTTGCTTACTCTTGTTAATTGTCCGTATACTGGGCCGTACAAGCAACAGTCACGGTGTCAAATAACATTCCAACAACCTTGTGGCCGACGTCCTCAACGGCCTCGACGTCGTTGCCACCGTTTTCTACTCAGCTGGCACTCCGAAGTTATCAAATCCACTCATTCAGCTTCCTCAAGCACGTGTCTTGCCACCACCCCACGCCAACACTTCAGTCTGGAAGATGTCGGCAGACGACGAGGAAACACCAGGCTCTGCCACGCCAACGCAAGAAGAGGCGTTTCGCAATGATCCACTGCCTTCATGGGACTCTGAAGAGCGACCAATGTACTCCGGAGAGGATTCATCGAGTAGCTTCTTTGTCGGCTCGCCCGATCAACTCGAAGGCGAATACCAAACACCACCTCGTGCTACGTACAATATACTCGGTGCATCAAACACTACAGGACGCTCTAGGCCCACCCTTGGGAACCGCAGTACCTCCACTCCTCTCATGAGCCAGAGGCACGCAATGTCATCCAACCAGCGTGTTGTCTCCGGACTTGCCAACATCGGAATCGGCACGCCCGAGCCTGAGCACCAGTGGACACTTTTCGGGCAACTCATGGAGAACGAAGGCCAGCTTCCAACCCCTGCAGCTCGACGGAAACAAAGTTCTGGCCATCTGCGCATGGGGCACTATGCAACGGCACCAGCTGACTCGGCAACTCACAGAAACAATGTTGATACGTTTTTAGACATAGGCCCAGTCCCAGAGGAGGAGACAAGTAGTGGAGTTAGACGACGCAGCGCTGCAGCATCCCTTCAAGAGGAATCCACGGCCGTACTCGACGATGAGTACGATTCTTCCGATTCATACTCGGACTCGGATTCTGGCGAAGATTCCACGCCCCCTGCATCGCCTGGACCTTCTCATTTGCGTTGGTATTCGTTACGACGAATTCCTAGCATACCCGTTCTGTATCGCAATACCCTAAAATGCGCGTTGGCTTACTTCTTGGCATCTCTTTTCACCTTTAATCCCTATCTCGCGAGTCTTCTGAGCAGAATAGCTTCAGATGGTCCAGGGCCTCATACACCCTTCCAAAGCGGCCATATGGTAGCAACCATGTGCGTGATTAGTTTCTTCGTCATAAGGTCCTGGCTGACATGATGCTCGGCTTGAAAGAGTTGCCTACTTCAATCCTGCGAAGACAGTAGGAGGCATGATTGAAGCGGACATATTCTGCCTAATTGGGTTCCTTTATTCTGCCTTCGTTTGTCTTGCGTCCATGTCAATGTTTTCGTGGCTGGAGTCAAAGCCCGGTTGGGAATGGCTGGGGGACCTTGTTGCTGTCGTGTGGGTGGGGGTCAGTATGAGTATCGTCGCATGGTTCAAAGCGTGGATGGTACGGGAGTAATCTTACTCTTGTAATGTTTTCTTACATCCTTCGTTCAGGCGAATCCTTCTTTTAATACTGGTGAGTTCCACGCCGTTACGGAAACAGCCTCGCACTCATTATGAGTATAGCTTGCAGCATGATAACAATCATCATTGTTGTCGTGTCCGTCTCTTTCCTTGATCATGTTTCGCAAGCTCAACTGCCTTATAGTGTTGTTAAAGAAGGCGGAATACGCACCCTTCTTGGAGTATTGACCATCGTTGCCTACGGCTCCCTTATCACCAACCTAGTTTGCTTGCTGATCTGGCCGCAATCCGCTACCGAAAGCCTTCAAAAGGATATGGTCAAGACTCTCGACTCCTTCTCCACCGTCCTAACCATGCTCACAAACACCTTCCTTCTGGAGGGCGGCGTGCATAAGCAGAGCCATCTCGAGAAGATGCAACAGGCAGTTGAAGACCATCAAAGCAGCTTCACAAGCCTCAAAAAGAGTCTCACTGAGGCTCGCACAGAATGGTTTCTTCGTGGGGACCCATCGAGTGTTCGATCTGACAGCACGGGCAAACGGGCTTACGAGGATGCAGTGGATAGTCTAAACCGTCTTGGGCAGCATTTGAATGGGCTGCGGAGCGGCACGCGGCTGCAGTACGAACTGACGAAGGCCGGTGTGAAAGGCCGGAAGAAGCGCGGGAAGAGTGGGAGTAAGCCAGTGGAGGTCGAATTCGACACATCGACGGAGGACGAAGAAATAGCAATGTTGAAGGCCGCGGCATCTATGTTCGGGAAGCTGGTGGACGACTTAGGTCCGCCGCTCAAGGCGTTATCGGTGAGCTCCTACCCTTTGGTATGTGTCCATTGGTGCGTTCGTCTGACGACTGTATATAGAACGCATGCACTCTTTCACTTAAACGTATGCGAGAGGCCTTTGAGCAGTCGCAATCGCGGCGGCGATGTAAAAATGCATTCCGGGAAGATGAATTCCTCGAGCTCGTGGATGGCATCGAGCGGGCGCTAGTGAGGTTTGAGAGCACCTCCAACCATGCAGTCTTGCGTCTATATCGGAGGAGTGACGTGCCGGGCTCTCCACGATCTTCTGTCACCAGTCATCCTGCGCGGAGCAGTACCTATTCGGCAACAGGGGAAGATGGAGATAACATGCTACTGCACGGAGCTGACAACGAGAATATTTTCTTGGTTTATTTGTGGGTCTTGATCCTCCCGCATACGCCTCCGTCAATGATCTGATATTCATACGTCAGCTTTATCTTTACATTGCAAGAATATGCCCGGGAGATGGTATCTCTCATCGACGCCATGGGCAGGATCTACCGGTACGAGCAAGACAGGGCGCAGCGTGGCCAGTGGTGGAAACGCATTTATCAGGGATTTTGCCATTTGCTATCTCGCCTGAGGCTGCGGTGGTCTTCTGACCGCCCTTCCAACACGCCAAAACGAAAGTATCCTGGTCTGAGACGCAGTTTCTGTATGTCTTCTATCCCACTCTCTATCTTCCCCTGACTGACCACCTACCCACCGCCAGCTGCGTACATCATCCCTGACATCCGCCATCCTGTCCCTTCCTTCCCGAAAGTGCGCCCACACGCACCGAACACGTTACAGACGCCGCCACGTAGTAAGCTGCCTCTTATTGGGCGTATAAAGCATTCGCTTTGGAAGTTCGGTAAGCGCATGTCGGAAAGCGACATGAAGTACGCTTTCAAGGTGGGGCTGGCAATCGCGATATTTACGGCGCCAGCATTCTATGATGCGACACGCCCGTTTTTCTTGGAGTACTATGGCAACTGGGCTTTGATATCGGTGAGTTGTGGAGATGTTTATGGTCAGAGTCTAATGGTTGAGGGTTTAATTTCGTCTGTGTCTAGTTTTTCGCAGTCATTTCGCCGACCGTTGGCGCTGTAGGTTATGTCCCTCAATTTTGTTGAGCCTCCAATTGACTTAGGGCTCCAGACCAACCACCTGGGTGTTCAACGTGTTCTTGGGACTTTGTAAGCATGTCTCTCGTTACCAGTCGATTCAGCCTCTAACTTTTTCTCTGTTAGGTTTGGTGCTCTAGTCGCAGCTGGTATATTTTCACTCTTCCCTGACTCTCCCGCCATTCTCGCCATCTTTGGCTTCTTGTTCGCTCTGCCATGCTTCTACTATGCGTTGGCCTATCCACAGTACGCCTCGGCGTCTCGTTTTGTACTTCTCACGTACAACTTGAGTTGCCTATATTGGTAAGCGCGTTATACAATGTTGGAGAGGAAATAGACAATTCACGGTCACGGCTAGTTACAACCTCCGACAAAAAGATCTTTCCGTGGTGAAAATCGCATCGGGCCGTGCCCTTGCTGTAACTGCTGGTGTCCTTTGGGCCGCGTTCGTGTCGCGGTTCTGGTGGCCGGCTGAAGCCCGACGGGAACTGGGCAAAGCTCTTGCAGAGTGCGTGACTTTTCTGATCCATCCACGATCCATCTATTGAATACGGGGAACTAGGTTTTGCCTTAATATCGGATGGCTATACACGCGCCTAGTGGCATCGAATTCGTTCGCTCCTGAATACCGCACCGAGGAAGACGAGGACGACAGCCCTGAGGGGTCTTCGCTCATCCCTGCGCCTTCAGAGTCCACGAGGCTTAACAACTCCATCAAGGAGTTCATGGCAATGTATATCCTCCTTTTGTATCACTGAAAGAGTAAATTATCCTGAAGTGACTTCCAGGGAACTGCATCTCCAGATTCAGCTGATTGAACTTGAAGGCCTACTATCTCAAACCCAGCACGAACCGCGTCTGAAAGGACCGTTCCCGATTTTGCTATACCGTGGGGTTTTGACAAGCCTTCAAACTATCCTGGACAAGCTCCACAGTATGCGGTGCGTGACCACGCGGGAAGAATGGTGAGTCGGATCATGTCGTCAATTTATCTGCTGGAAAACGCTGCTTATGACGTTCCGTGGGGCAGGTATACCGTGAGTACCCTTGATTGGTGATCGTCGGTCACTTAGGCGGTGATCATCGGTGATCACAATGGGAACTGACCTTCTGGGTGCTATCTGCAGAGTGTCCGGCAAGATTTCATAATTCCCGTGAACAAGGAGCGGCGTGAGATGGTCGGCAACATCATCCTCAGCCTCTCCACGCTAGCTTCCGCGTTTAGGTTGAAGGCCCCACTTCCTCCCTACCTGCCTCCTGCAGAAAAGGCACGACAGCTTCTGGTATGCACGCTTAGCTTCTGCGTTACCGATGACATTTATCTGATATTCACACACGGTACGCTAGGTTGACGCGATACGCAGGCTCGATGTTGTGAAAAACCGGGATGTCAAGGGATCACGACAACTTCTCTTTTTTGCTTATGCACTCGCCATGAAGGGTGTGACCGAGGAACTGGAGTCCTTGGGCCGGACTTTGCAGAAGGCATTTGGAGTAATTGGGGAGTCTCCAGAAGAGTTCGATGCGTTGTTTATGGACCCAGAGGAGAGCAGGCAGCGGATAGACTATGCAGCATGAATAGATTAGATACCATCGGACTTAGATTATCAATACCTATACCTCCGAGTCGGAGGACTCCGATCAATTAACGTTTCTACTCCTGGTCTGACTGCTTCTCGCATCTTGGACAGCAATATCGCTATACACGAGGCTACATCTGATCTAGTGGCTTTCCAAATGTGTGCACGTAGGATCTGCAGTCCATCAATATTCCAATGACGATATGACACTCCGTTTGCGTCACTCCAATTCCGGTGCTCAAATACCCATCGGCAGTTTCTGCCAAGGTCGATACAGTTCCTATGGAGTACGTTCATCTCCCTGCTATTTGCTCCCTCTAATACCTTCATACATAGGCCGTCTCGTAGTCTTCGCCAAGAACGGGCCATTACTTCTGCAAGCCATGGTCACCCCAACGCTGACCAGAATTTCTCGGCCAACCCTGGTACCTTTATTGCAATAAACCGCTCAGCGGAAAGCCAATCTCTTCCGTCCATTTCCAATATCGAAGTTGAGACTCCTGGTGCGTTCTACAGATCTCCTCCCCTACCTACTTGCTTGACATAAGTTTCTAAAAGATCTATCTTCCGGTCTACATATATTCCAAAACGATCCCACCACCGGGCTATTATTGCCCCCTTCTCACCCTCAGGCAACCTCGGACTTGGAATCGAGACTCCAAGCCCTCCGTCGCGCCAGTGAGGAGCCAGGGTCATCGCAGTTCAACCCTCTCACAAGCACCCTCGGTAGAGACGTTCTACTGTCGTATGCGCAACGGGACTACCTCGCTCTGGATAATTCAAAGCCAAACCGTCCCACCCCAGTGCCCATTCATCAATCGAATGCTGGACATTCATTAGGCAGAGAGGGCAGTATTCGTGCGCTTTTGACGATTTTGAAGACATTTCACCCGACACATATACCGACGCTGCTATTGCTTGGATGTATGCAATTTTCGTTGGGAGAGATGACGTCGAGTCTTGAGATCAATCAGGATATCCTTCGTTTGGATCCCACCTATGTATGTGCGCAAAAAACGCAGTGTTAATTCTAATTCTCACGGAACCGGCAGGTCGAGGCCATGTGCAACATTGGCTGCATCATGAAGTCTTTAGACAAGCGTAAAGCAGCCCATGATTGGTGGTGGAAGGCTTTGCGATTGCAACCGATGTATTGGGATGTCATGGTGAGCCATAGATTCGTTTGACTTTCTTGACGTGACTAACTCC
Organism: Lyophyllum atratum; assembly: GCA_014905825.1. Taxonomy (NCBI): domain Eukaryota; kingdom Fungi; phylum Basidiomycota; class Agaricomycetes; order Agaricales; family Lyophyllaceae; genus Lyophyllum; species Lyophyllum atratum. The sequence goes on along the minus strand of JACGCN010000059.1, from coordinate 152,613 downwards.
TTGCATAGGATCACCTCCTTGATCTTATCCTTGAGGGTCAGCCTTCGGGTCAATCTGACTCGGCAACCATATATAGAGAGGCTTTGGAGGTCTGCGAATTCGTTCAGTCCAGTTTAGTCGACGAAGCTGGCCGCATACGAAAACAGGTCCCAGTCGAACAAGTATCCAGGATTCAAAACATATACTATACCCAAGCCAACATTCTCCAGATGAGCACTGAACGATACCTTGGACAAGCGTTGGACAGCTATAGCCATGCCATAGATCTCGCTCTCGTGACACGACCAAATGTTGACGCAGAGCAGGTCACATTTCGCGACCTTATCACTGCGACATGCATTAGCGGCTTATTCCTGATGGAACAGTCCAGAGTTCCCCAGAAAGTCTTACATATGCTCGGCTTTGCTAGCAAGTTGGATCTACGACGTCCTGGCTTCAGCATCCTCGACACTGTGCACAGGCTTGGCAATCGATTGATTGCGGTATTCCACGAAACAAACTTTGACGTCTTGCCATTGATGCTGCTTGAGCCCGAGCAGATCGAGCAGCTCCCCCGGCTAATCCTTGCTTCCTCGCTCGGCGTGCTCCCGTCGAATTGCTCTCGCGACTCCTCCTCAAACCTGGTGCTTTTGCCAGCGCACGTCCGTGACGTCACCAACAAAGTTTCGTCCAGAATCATCCTCATGATCGCGAAGCGCTTCCAGGATTCGCTGGGTGGCGCAAACCTCGCGGATGGGACATTCCAATCCTATCGTATCAGCAGGTCGTTGGTTCTAATCCTATATTACCTCGCCCTCGCCCTCTTTCCCTCCGCCATAGCATATAACAATCTCGGCGCGGTGATTTCGACTTTATCGTTGTCGGTCGTTCTTAAGCATGACGGCCAGCAAAGGACTGTGGGCACGGAGCATTTCACGACGGCATTCTACCGACGTGGACTACAGCTGGATCCCACTCACGCCCATCTACTGACCAACTTGGGCTCTGCCCTTAAAGAAAGAGGCGAGGTCTCTGATGCCATCCGGTATGTACAAAGACATCCCAATATCTCTATGACAGAGGGCTGACCCATCCCATGTAGCCTATATGCCCAGGCTATCGCAAAGGACCCGGAGCTCGATGTGGCCCTGATAAACTTAGGAAACGCTCTCCGAGACGCGGTAACGTCCTCGCTTTTCAGCTAATCATACCCATGCCCATAAAAAAGCACAGGGCCGTCCTTGGGAGTCTATCAAGTACTATCGTAGAGCCCTTGACCTGAAACCTATTCCCGACGCGACTTGCGGCCTCGCGACCACACTCAGCGCTATCTGTGACTGGCGTGGCCGTGGGTGGCTCGAGCCGGAGTTGGGCATGGTACAGAGCTCGCTTACAAGCATACGGCACGTAGAGCCGCAGCCTGGTTGGATCCATGATCTTATTGCAACATGCGAACAGCAGCTCAGTGTAGTGTATGCCCAGAATGTGGGGCTTCTCCAGAGGGTCTACACACTACAGGAATGGATGGACAAAATACAGTCTGTGTATGATCGCCCGCTTTCGCGGCAGCAGTGGGAGAGATGGGAGCGCTCCCTCCGTTTGTTCTACACAGAGTTTGACCGGGTGGAGCATGGGGTTAATGAAGGGGGTTACGTGCTCCGGCTAGTCGAATGGCTTTCGCGTGGGTTGCAGCGCAAGTGGTACGTCGAAAGCTACGGTACAGTGCTGCGATCCGAACATCAAGAGGATCATCGATCGCGAGTGCAGCAAGACATTTTCAGCCGGCCCATAGTGCCATCCATCGCTCACTTTCCCGTTCCAGCTCTTCTTCCTTTTCATACGGTAAGTAGTGTTAAGGTTATAACTTCCATGGGCACACCGATTGATACGTGTCCAGTTCTCTTTCCCTCTAGATCCCCGGACAATCCGTCTCATATCGCACCGGAATGCGCTACGAATTTCGTACAAGACGTTAACCCAGCCATGGTTGCCTAAGCATGTATACCCCCCTCCACCCCCGCCCTACAAGGGCCGCTTGAACATTGGTTATGTATCCTACGACTTCACGTACGAGGCCTCTTGTTCGTTCCTCGTCAATGTCTACGTCTCAGCCCTTTCTCTTTTACAGTGATCATCCTTTGGCTCATCTTGTCCAGTCGATCTTTAGATTCCACGATCCTGAAAAGTTTAACGTACACGTGTATGCTACAAGCCCTGATGACGGGTCGTCTTACCGCCGGAAAATCTCGAGAGACAGCTACATATTCTTGGACGTCTCCTCATGGAAGCCAGACACAATCGTCAATCGAATTGTGGAGGACCAGATACACATACGTACCTCCAAATTATCTTCTGTTCAACACTAACTATCACTGACTATCCTCTATAAAGTAATAAACCTCGGCGGCTTCACGTTCGGCTCCAAAAACGAGATATTCGCAGCACGCCCATGTCCAGTTCAGATTGTAATGATGGGATTTCCGGGTCCTCTTGGTGCAGGTCGGTCCCGCGGATATTTGAAATATGGCCGTCGGTCGCTCAAGCGAAACCCCGTAGGCTGGTCCGACTATTTGGTTGGAGACGTAACTTCTTGTGCCAAGGAAATGCAGGCAGAACCCGTGTTAGACGACACGGAAGACAGGCTCTACGTTGGCGCCGAACCTGATCCCGAGTCAAAATCCGGCGACTGGACCTTGTAAGCCGCCTCTCTGCTCTTTCTCGCAGTGACAACTAACACAATATGCTCAGTACGGAGAAGATGATATACATGCCAGTATGTCCTTCTCAAAAACATTTCGCCCGCCTTACTCAGTTCTCCTTGCAGCATACATTCATGGTTACCGACCACAAACAATCATATAGCCTTCCACACGTAACTTTCGAGGTGGAACAGGATGAGAGGGCCCAAAAGCGGAGAGCTATCTTTCCAGACCTCGCTCCGTACGCCTACTATCGCCTTATCGTATGGATGGAGTCACACTCTCTGATATACGACACAGTGACATCTTCATTTTTGCAAACTTCAATCAGGTAGGTCAACAGTAATTCTTCATTCGAACATAAACTCAGAACGATTTCCCCGATCATCAGCTGTACAAGGTGATATTATATCATCCATATCTTTCCTATGTTTACAGCTAACATGAAATCCCTCTCTACCAAGATCGATCCTGTCAGTAAAGCATCTTGTTCTCCGTTGCCGATCTGACATCTGACTCGATTTATAGGTGATATTCGCTGCGTGGCTGTCAATCCTTCGCCAGGTACCACGAAGTATACTCTGGTTACTGCGCTTTCCAGCTGCAGGCGAGCAGCACCTGAAACGCACAGCAAAGGCCTGGGCTAATGACGAGGTCGCAAGCCGGATTCGCTTCACTGATGTTGCGGCCAAGGAGGAGCATATACGAAGAGGAGGTGTGGTCGACCTGTTCTTGGATACTGCCGAGGTGCGTCGCCGATTCCACAATTAGGTCAGGTCAACTGATAACGCCACCAGTGCAACGCACATACTGTTGCAGCAGAGTAAGCATTCAATTACTTACATTCAGATACTGATATTGACTTCGCAAAGTGTCCTCTGGTCAGGGACTCCCATCCTCACCTGGCCGAAACACCATCACAAGATGTGCAGCCGTATTGGGGCTTCCATCGCGAAAGCAACTGGGTTCGGAGACAAAATGGTGGTGCCGAGTATCGAAGAATACAAAGAACGTGCTGTCTTCCTGGCCATCCAACAGCAAACGGTGGAAGAGGATGTTGAGAGCGAATTAACATCACTGCGCCGGGATCTCCATCGCACTCGAGATACCATGCCTCTTTTCGACACCCAGAACTGGACGAGGAATTTTGAGAAAGCGTGTTGGGCGGCCTGGGAGAGATGGTAAGTTCCGTTTCATTCTCATTCGTGCAATATGTTAACGGGTGGCTTCTCAGGGTGGCAGGAGTTGATTTATCAGATACCAAGTCAGGATACAAGTCCTCTATATTGATTACAGATGATGGCGAAGTTGAGAGCTAACTGATGATTCGTGACTGTACCGAAGCCTGAGGCTTCATTTCTAAGCCCATCGTTGGTATCTGAGATCTGAAGCGCAATGTATGTAAGAAGAATACACAGTAGACTAGAGTAGTGATGCTAGGATAATACAAATCGACGGATGGATGGAAGTAATACAGCAAGATAGTCAAACGTGCCGGGTCCGATCACGATAACGGGTTCTATGAATGGTGTCCAGATATGTGGGTATAATAAGTTGAAGGATGAAGATCGTGGACCAGGATGGAAATCGCAAAGCTGGGAAATATAAATGCACGACCGACTAAACTAGGCTAACCAGCGATGTGCCTTGACCTCAGCAATCGTCGCGCGAGTTTTTGGGTTGGGATCCAGACATCGCCGCATCAGATTCATCGCTGTCCTCGATAATCGTGCCCCGGGTATATCTGCGAGGACGATTCTTCCGTTGATAGCATCTCTCACGGTCGGGAACGGCGACGTGCCAGTGAGGAGATACGAGAGGAGAACTCCCAAGGTCCATATTTCAGCAGGAGGCGCTTGATATTCCTTTTTGAGAAGGATCTCAGGCGATGCGTAGGCAGTCGTGCCATAGAAAAGGTTATAATAGGGCTGAGGTTCGCTTGGATCGACGACTGCAGCGCTGCCAAAGTCTATCAGCTTGACCTGTCCATGGCAGTCAGCTACATAGCGCAGGCTGAGATTACGAACAGCTTACCTTGAGGTTTCGATCGATTACAAGATTTTCGTCCTTGATATCGCGATGGGTTACTCCTTGGCTGTCCAGGTAGGACACTGCATCAACGACCTGGGAGAAGACGCAACGCGCTTGCTTTTCGGAGAGTCGCTTGTGATCCGACTGTTCGATGCACTCAAAAAGATCGTGGGATGGGCGCCTCGAAAATTCTGGGCGAGTGGCTGATATCATATGACTAGGGTGAAGCAATGTTGTTGATATATCAAATGTGGAGGTAGATTGCGATTTTTGATGAGCGGGAGCCTCTAAATGTCGGTGTGGGACGGTCGGAGAGCTTCCTGTAGAACTGGGGAGCGAGCTTATGGACACGGAAGGGGATAAGGCAGGAGTTGATGGCGTGAGAGATGTCGAAGAGGTGGAGGTGGAAACGGATGCATGGTGGTTTCGCTTCGCTTTGGGCCACGGAGAACCGTGCAGCTCTTGTATCTGATCAAAAGTCGTTCAGTGTTCAGGTAAAATGTAAAGAAAAGCATACGAGATAAAAATACAGAGAATCTTCGAAGAGATCCAGACACTTGACGATATTCTCATGTTCAATGAAGCTCAGTAACATAACTTCAGTAGGTAGTCTCCCGATCGTTTCGTCTTCCATCCAGGCGTGATCTGGTACTTTGCTTTTGACGATGAACTTGACCGCGACTTCATAGCCTTCCGTACGATGTCGCGCCGTCATAACGAAGCCATACCCACCAGAACCCAGTTCGTCCTCCAATTCGTAATGACGAACAAAGTGCGGATTCAATTTGTGCCCAGACGGAAATAACGGAGAATGCAGGGTAGCGTCGAGGTTGAGAGGTACGCGGAGACTAGGTTGGACTTTGCCTGTCTTCAAAGGGTGTGCATCTAGATTTGACGGGTTCGATAAGACTAGAGAAATCGGCGCTGGATTAAACTGGGGATCGCCAAGAAGTTCGATTGATTCAGGGAAAGATGTGTCTAGGTCGATATCCATGGGCGATCCGTAGTCCGGTATAGATATCGGCGTAAAATGCGCGCTTCCATTTTTTGGCGACGATGGTGGTGGTGATTGCTGGAAAAGCTGAGGCAGCGGGGAAAACTCGTTGCCTAGGGCGAATCGTCCTCGGTCCGATTCTTCATGGCTACGTATACGAGTTCTGATTTCTTCCTTCCGGGAGTCATAGCGGTCAAAGAAGGGAGTCCGGAGGGTATCGCTTTCTGTGGGAGAAGGGTGTCCTCTTAGCGGCGACGAGTAGCTGTAATCCGAAGGAGAAAGAGGTGAATCAAGCTCCGGAGTCATGTTCGGCGGCAGATTGAGATATGGCGGGTTTGTGGGCGCGCAGTGAGGAGAGGCAAAGATATATAGACAAGAGGTACCGGCCAAAGCGCCTGCAAAGTTTTCAAAGCGGAGTACAACGCTTATGCCTGCAACACCGCAGGCAGAAAACAAATGCCTGGTTTGACAATTGGCGCGGGCTACAAAATGGGACAAAGCGAGCAGCGAGGATGGGGGCTGGCCTGAGGCATGCACCAGCGTGGTTGCAATGAACAAGTCTCTTGTCCGCAAATGGCGGGTCCAACACAACACAACAACCTCGTCAGTCCGATCGTCCACACACAAACAATCCTCCTTGTATCATGCACTCTACGCTACTGACTACGGCGCGGGGATTCTAATCAGAAACATACGCCATGGACCACATGTAATATACACCTATAGTTCATCGTTCAACCAACCATGGCCACCGATGGCATGATTCAAACTTACCTAGGCTCCTGAAGGGCCGCCAGCTCTCTGTCAGATCTTCCATTTCTTTCGGGGTCAAGAAAGCCCCTCTGCGCCGTCGTCAATTAATTATAAAACACGTGGAGAAGGCGCGAGCATACTTGATTTTCTTCTTGCCATCCAGTCGACTCTTGAGAATCTCGACCGTGAGCCCAGCTGGCAACGGAGTAGGTGCAAAGCCCTCGTCAACCCCCTGCTTCTGCAACGTCTTCTTGATCGAAGGCGTAAAGGCTGGAGGCATCGATGGGATCTCATCTTCATCGTTCTCAAGGACTGATGTGGGAGGGACAGAGGAGATGTCCGGGGTGGAGGCACCCGCCTCAGGCTCCGCTATCTTCGAGCCCGATGGTGTAGGCTGGCTGAACACTGGAAGTTCGTCGTCATCAGTGGCAGAAGCAGTCGCTTTGGCCTTTTCTTTTTTCTTCTTGCTAGAAGCAGAGGCTCCACCCTTCTGAGGCGTAAAACCCCACTTATGTTTCTGCGAATGAAGGGATAGGAACCAGATGAGTAGGCCGCGTTGAACCCCAAGGTCACCTGCAGATAGTGAGGAACGTTGCTGCGAAGATCTTCAAACCAGGCGTACCGACAGGGAGAATATCAGGACGGCGCAGCGAAAATATGGCAAACATATCAACTAGTTATATCGATTAGCGAACATGATAAACTCGACTGGGTTGTTTAACATACCGGTCCACTGTTTCAAGAGTCTTCCATCAGTCAGAGCTAACCAGCCCCAGAAGATAACAGTCTACCCACTCTACCAATGCCTCGCACTTCAATGAGCATCTCTGCTAACTCTTCATCATTAGCATTCATTAATTTCTCCGTCGTGAGGCGGCCATCGGCAAATCTGTTTGCCAGGTCTTGCACTGCAAGTATAAATGATATTGAGGTTACTACTAGCCAGCAGAAATTCGTCGTGCACTGACCATACTCAGCCTTGCGCTGGCTCAATCCACATGACCTCAGTGCAGTCATGTCAGACTTGGCGACTTGTTCCGGGCTAGGGAAGAAAGATGTAGGGGTTTGGTGTTCCCTTCACGGTTGATAGCACTGAGTGGTGAAGAATGCTCTGTAATGGTACTTCACGTACTCATAATTGTCGGGTTTCTCTGGAAGCGACAGGTCATACATTCTGACAAACTTGTGGTTGACTGATCTAGCGGCCAGCCAGGATATCTGTTGACCTCTAAGCACGTCCGCGTCAACTTTTTGGATTATAAAAAAGAGATTCCCGTCTCACACAATAGAACTAACGAGTGCTCTAAAAGAAGATCAAATGAAACTTCAGTAAGCTGCTTTCTCTTCAAGTGGCATTCCAGATACCGAAAGGGGTGCACTCTTTCGAGGTGTTCGTAGGGCTTGCAAGGCATCTTGCCGAAGAGGTCTTCGAAGCGGTGATCGACACTAATGAGATGATTCTTTGCATCCTCAAAAGAGAATGTTAATACTGCAGGCAGCAGGGGAAGAGCTCCTTGAGAAGTTGACGAGGTGTTGATGCTTGGACTCGATTGGGAGGTTCTAGGCAGAGTTCCAGCCTTTGCCAGTGTGGCCGAAGCAGAAGTTGTGGCAAGACGAGCACGTTTCTGGTTGGGTGTTTTCGTTGCATCGGAGTCGGGCTTGCGCTTCTCGCTACCCGTTAAAGTAGAAACAACGATATCACGGTTATCATTGCCAGTGACGGCAGCTTGAGCTCGACTACTCGAGCGTGTGGTTCGCATGATACTGATAGAAGAGATGATATGCCGAGCTATGGATCGGCGCATGCACTAGGTGCACTGGTGTGAAGGTGGTGAGAATCCTTGAATCAGCAGGTGTCAGATTATTGTCAGACGACCAAGGACGACGAGTCAACAAGCGGACCATCAATGCATCATAGCTCAAGGCACGCAAATTCGCGGTGCCATCGGTTCCCGCAGCCCCGCTTCGATGAGCTGACCAATATTTAATTTACGCGATCCAGACAAATATGGGAACAGGGCAAAGTGGAAGATCTGGACGTCTGAATATACACTGCGGATCTGTGATTGAAGCTGAAGTTGCAAGGATTATTTTGGCTGATATCTGACACTACCGCCTATCAGTACGATGTCTATTTCGTGCCACCACAGTTGTCTTGCCATTTATAGTGACCGCGCTATTTGCTGCTGTTTCAAAATGGGACCTCTGACATAAGCCTTGAAGACGTCATCTGTGAGGCTGTGACCACACCCCTATATGAGGACCGTATGGCGGCAGTTCCGCAGGTTTGCTACCGATTCTTATCGCCCACCCAGCACATCTACCAACCTCCCAACCATGTCACAGAATAGTATGTTCTATATCTCACCATTGTGTATCGTCTCTGACTCGATCATCCGTACCGCCAATAGGATATATCGTTGTCTTCAAGGACAATGTCACTCAGGAGCAGATTGATGCATACGCCAACAACGTAGATAACAGTGGTAAGAAAGCCCCAGGACCATTGAATCCTCCTTTGCTTAATGTTTCCCAGGTGGCACGGTTACGAATCGCTACTCAGACGCGCTCAAGGTACATCATCTGATCACTTGAACCTATCCGCGACATAGAATTCACTCGTCTGCCATAGGGTTTCGCAGCCGTAATTCCGGAGCAGTTCCTCCAGTCACTACAGGGAGACGACATCATCGATTACATTGGTGCGTAATTTATTGGTCTTGATGCACCAGCGGCTCATTGACCAACGACATCTCGCCAGAACCTGATGGCGTCGTCACCACTATGTAAATTATCAGAACTAATACCGTCGAAGAAGGATACCACAAATCTGTAAGTAAGTACATGAAGCGTATTGTAACAATGGACCTTGGTGTGTGTGTTTTCCAGCAATGATTCTCACTTCCAAGCGCCCATCGTGCGCTGATGCTATGGACCATTTCTACCTTGACCCGACGCATGTGCTAGTGACTCTGCACATGCAATCAGCAAGCGTGGATCGAATGCAGAATACTACACGCTTGAGCGCTAGTGCCCACCAGGTCAGGTCATGGTGGATAATGTGAGGTAACTCTGAAATGGACTCTTGAGGACATGTCAGAAGAATCTCCCGCGTTGAAAGTGACACTGGTCATGCGATTGGACCATCTTTAGTCAAAGATACATCATAGAAGCTCTATCGTGCACGCGGAGCAGCAATTCCATGATAATGTGTAGCATATAATCATCGTTATAAGTCAAGACCCATAAGGTCTTGAGAAATTACCTGTTTTCTCTGCGCCTCCACATAACTACCTTCAAGCACGATCCATTCATCTCCGATAACAATGTCGCAAACAAGCAAGTCCTACCAGACGCCTTTTACACTTACGCGACTGGCTGACGCCCTCTCAAACTGCTTCATGATTCAGAGTCAATAATCATTTTCAAAGATTCCGCCACGACGGAGGAGGTTCACAATCTTATGGAGGAAGTGAAACAGCAAGGTTCGTCTCGCATATGCCCAAGTTGGCCTACGCGCAGGAACCTTATCAAGCAATGGTATGAACAGGGGGCCACATTACCAATGTCTACGATTCCCTCTTCAAGGTACCTAGTGGCGAACCTGCACTCGATCCCAGCGACTCGCACTAACCAAAATACATCCAGGGCTTCGCCGCTGTGATATCCGAGACGCACCTCCAAGCCTTGCAATCCTTGGCTAGTATTCGCGGTAGTGCCATTGACTACATCGGTAAGTACAGTTCCGGATCAAGCCCTCGATGAGATATCGCATGTACTCATCGGCAACCCTCAGAATCTGATGGTGCTGTAACAACATTCGCCTGATCCATGCAGAAGCTCTGCTCGTGAAGGCCTTGCGCGCGGTATATTATATGAAAGGGTATCGGTGGTATACGAATGACTGCAATGAAGGACGTAAGGGGAACAATGCTCAGGTTTCTGGTATAAAGTAGTGATATGACGGGGGTATGTCGCGAGAGGTGCAGGACATCATGAAGGTCGTAACGTGTAAAAGGTCGTGGCATGAGCGAGCGCGAATAATGGTTACAAATAACAAAAGTGGGGAAGTCTGCAAAGTAGCCGGAAGAGCGCGATGATTACTTGACGTCAATCGTTGACGGAGAGGCAACAGGCTGGAAGTGGACGGAATCGGCATATGCTCCGACGATACCATCTGCGAAAGTAGGCAGAGAAGGCGGAATAATGACAGGCGGGGGTGAAGCTGCAGGAGGCGGGAGAGGCTCAGAAGGTGGGGCGGGAGCCGTAGGTGACGTCAGAGGCTCAGAAGGCGGGGTAGAAGTTTTAGGACTGGCTTCGGACTTTTCGCTCTTCGTCATGGGTGGTGTATCTGCTGGTGGATCCGCGAAGTCCCATGGTCGTGGCACCTGTGACGAACCGTTAGTGACAAAGCATTGAGTCCACGACCGAGAGAAGGGAACATACCATCGCAGCAGGCATGATCCTGGATGGAAAAATGGTAATTGGTTCAACAGTCATGGACTGGTTGCTGAAAGGGTGACATACCAAGTCGCAGCGCACACCACGCCGAGGCCTTTATCCTGCCTCTTGATGGCGTTGAATTCAAAGTCGATATATTGTGCGATGTAGCGAACGAATGGTAGTATCTCCCGAACACCGTTGTTGATTAAAGCGAGCGCGGAAAGAAAGTTGACAATAGTCCCAGTCACAGATTGTGCATTCTGTAAAGATTACCGTAAGTTTCCTGGGCAGTTGAGAACAGGATAGCACGAACAGCAAGGTTTTGCAAAGACGGAGGAGGTAGCACGAGCTCAAGTCCCCACCAGTCTATGAAGATGGTCAGGAAATGAGCAAGAGAAGAGATTCAAAGGATTACTCACAAGTGAGAACAGACATACGATCCGTCGGAGGATATACTCCTGTTGGCAGGTAGTTAGTCTCCAAACAGCCGTATTTCATCATGTTCCTACCCTGGTGATCAGGAACAACGGCTCGTCCCGTCGCATATCCAAGAGCCATTAGCTGGGGTGTAATCTGCTCGATCCCCTTGATAACGGTCTCCGCTGTTGGGACCGCTCCGGCCAAGAGACCGTCACCATCTCCAGGCTGTCCAAGTCCCAGATCCGGAGACTTGACCAAGCTAACAATATTCATCTGACTGAACATCGCCGTCACTTGATCAATCGAGGCCGACCCGCCAAAGAACGATGTTTCGACATTCTCTTCTGAGGTCTGGTTGAGCGTTGCGAAGTGGAGTTTGTCTACTTCAGCATCCGCATGTTCCAGACAGACAGCGCGGATGGGTCCCTGGGGCGTGGACAGATGTGCACTAGCAGCAGATGTTCCCTTCCCACCAGCCAATTCGTTCGAAACCGGCAAAGCACGCAGTTCGGCGATGAGTTTGTTGGCAGACTTGGGCTTCATGAGCTGGGACTTGATCTTGCTGAGCTGTGGTTTTGCATTGGCGGGAGTAACCTTTGGCGAGGCGGCAGAGGGGCCGATAATGAGTGACCGAACAACCAAAGCTGACTTCTTTGCTTGTTTATCAGAACTGGATAAGCGGGGCTTGGCTGCACGTTTCGAGAAGGCAGCGACAGCGTGTGCTTTCTTCTCGTGCTCTTGAACGGCAGATAGCGCTGCTTTATGTTCTTCTTGACTGCGGTTGAAAGAAAAATTGCGTAGTGAGAAGCGACGGAAGCTGACTTGAGGAGGGATGGAGGCAGGAGGTTCGGCGACCGCGTCCGCGTCAGTTCCACTATTCTTCGAAGGTTTAGAGACGACGATGGTCGGGATTATAAGGGGCTCAGTGGGAAGCGGTTCAGGCAGAGCGGTTTCTTTCGTGTCATTGGGCGCGATTTCTGGCGTTTCGTCGGTTGGTAGGTCGGGAACATTGCTGAGATGAGAGGACTCGGAAACCTGGACTTCACTGATTGCTTTCTGCTCCACGCTAACCTCCGCAGACCGCGACGAATACGAGAAAAAGGCAAAAACGCCCATTGCGGAATTCCAGATATGAAGGTGGAAGTTGGAAGGGATGGTTCGATCACTCTTTCTCAGGGTCGTTTATAAGAAACCTCCGAGTCTGAGCGCTTGAGCCGTCACGATCAGAGTCCGTTCCTCACCCGCTGCACCCACCTGATACGGTTGGGGACTTCTGGAGCTGGCGCTCGGAAGGCGTATACCCATTACGGATCTCTTACATCACTATTCGAACACCTAGAGAGTCTTCCAAATCTGGAGCTTCAACGTACAGACGTTACACTGCTGGCGATACCCAAAAATATCTGCAAGGACCATGCCACCGTCTGCCCATGATAGAAAGCTCCCCCCAACTACCCAAGAGATAATACGGTGTGTGGTGCCATTCCGTGGACTCGGGTACGAATTTACATACGAGTCGTTTGAAAAGGACATTCACCCCGAAATGGTTTGCTGCCACCATGGGTAAGTTTTCGCATCTCATCGACGTTCACCTATGAATATCAATCCATATCTGGGTGACTCCCTCTTTATCCAACGGCACTTTATCGATTGTGGTCGTGTCTCAACAAATCTTTCAAGCAGACGCTTACAACTCTCTTACCCCGCAGCAACCGGCGCGGTCAGCATCCTCTTTTCTGCTTTCCCATATGGCCATCAGACGCGGGCTATGAACGCCCTCTCTGGCTTTCTTTTTCTTAAACCTGATCCTCTTCGTGCTCCTCACGACTATTACGATTATGCGGTATACATCATACCCCCATACTTGGATTACAATGCTGCGCGACCCTATCTCAAGCCTTTATACGGGCTGTCTCCCCATGGGAGTCACGACTCTAATTAACGTTGCCGTCGACGTTATTAACGTGGATTTTGCGTTTGGTGGATCCCAGTTTCTTTATTTCATCTGGGCCGTGTGGTGGGTAGATGTTGTGATATCCCTTGTATGCTGCTGGGGGATGGTGCACATAATGTATGGCAATTTATACTTACCGATGTCTACAGCTTTTTTCTGATTATCTGACAGGACGACAACCCATAAACACTCTTTGCAGGCAATGACGTCTGCCTGGCTGCTTCCTGTTGTAACGTTGACTGTTGCAGCGTCGTCCGGAGGAGTACTCGCCCTGGCTCTACAAAAATACTCTCCGTTACATGCTCTCATCACAGTTACGGTTGCAGTATTCATGGTGACCATCGGCTTAACGCTTGCTCTCATGATCATTACCATATACCTTCTGCGATTGATTGCTTATGGCTTGCCTCCCGGGCAAAGCATTATTTCCGTCTTCCTACCGCTCGGTCCTACGGCCCAGTCAGGCTACGCGGTGCTCCTCATTGGCCAGAACTTCAAGGCTCTATTACCTCTTGACCATGGTAGTTCCGATTTCCTTCGATCCATTAATGCAGGAGAAGTTATTGATGTCGTTTGCGTGTGCGTCGCATTTTTGCTATGGTCACTCGCGGTGATGACCATTGTATTTGCATTGCTTGGTATCGTTGATACTCTACGCCAGACTCGGGTACCCTTTGGGCTATCTTTCTGGGGATTAGTCTTCCCAAATGTATGTCTTCAGTGTATTCTGCAACATCGTTTTGTAACCTTTGCCATAATCCAGGGTGTCTTCGCAAACCTTACTATCAACCTTTCAGTCACACTTGACTCAAAATTCCTTCGCGTCCTCGGTGCTATATATGCCATCGCCACATTCATCGTTTGGATATTCGTTGCCACTCGGACCGTGGCCCTGGTCTATGATCGCACAATCTTCGAGGTGCCTATGGATGACGATGATGCTGTAGCCAGCCCAGGCTATCATCAGCCTTTGCCAAGTTCTGCTACGAGTGTAACATGTTAAAAGGCATTCGCATGCCTGGGTGATCAAACCCTGTTCAAATGCTGATGGATGCTTTGCTTTATCTCTCAAGCTTAGAACAGCATTACGAGTCATGAAAAAGAAATCAACAGGAAGGGGTTCAACAGAGGGATTGTATTGAGAGAGATGTCACTTGTGATAGCATGAGTTTTTCTCTCTGCCGTGAGGGATGGCCTGGACTACGTTGATCGTCGACCTCAGCAGCCATATAGACAGGATGCTCTTACGGAGCCAAGTCATGCCCCATGAAAAGCATGAGGTCATGTCAGTAGCTGTTGATGTCATCGACTGAGGAGTTTTTCACCTTTCTGGAGTTGGGTGTCTAGCACAATGGTCAGGGGAAGGAGCAGACCGGAACGGGGGCATCGAGTCGACGATGTCGAGCTTCTACGCGACTGTCTATGTGGGCCGCGCGATCATCGATGCCATGTCTCATAATTTTCCAAATGCGGAATCAATTCGGATTTGGAAATTTTCGATCTGCCCCGCTCTGAACGCCGTGTTTGACCCTCCCAGGCTCCAGGGCATTGGGTGGCCCGTGCAGACTGTATGTCCATAGTATATCGTGCACAACGCAGTCGCATGTCGCTATGCAGTCACGAAGCTCTGACCAGCTCTGACCACCTTCGCGCTCACTAATCGTGTGGAATTCCGAACAGTGTTCAATTCGGAATGGACCTTCGGAGTCATATGTCATGGGTCAAAAGGAACATTTTTTATAACCCGTCTCCTTTTCTCCTTCCCATATCCTCGCCATGCCCTCCCGCCGCCGGAAGAGCCTCAAGGAGTGTATCCGGTGAGTCAAATATGCATGGATTATTGTGCTCTGACATACTAACCTATCTCTACAGCAATTTCACGCCGGCATGGTTCGCAGTAATAATGGGAACAGGAGTTATATCATCACTCGTATCGCGATTTCCTTTCGGCGCAGGCTCCTTGACGCTTGAAGTGATCTCCCTTATGTTTTTCTTCTTGAACTTGGCACTGTTTGTGCTGTTCTGTGGATTGACGGTCGCGCGGTACTGCCTATTCCCAGAGGTACGTCTTGCGTCACGCCTTCGCCATGATCTTGCTCGACTCAAAATTGAAAGATGTGGCGAAAAATGCTCTCGCACCCTGCACAAAGTCTCTTCGTTGGGGCGTTTCCCATGGGGGCCGCGACTTTGATTAACAGTGCGCTCACAGCAAATCAGCAGTGGTCATTTGCTGGAACAGGGTTCCTTTATACATTATGGGCCTTTTGGTGGGTAGATATGGCAATCTCCTTCCTCTGTGCATTTGGGATGCTGTTTGCTATGTGAGTCCTAAAAGTTCTCCCTCCCTTGTGGAAGCCTTATGTTGAACTTCGTCGCCAGGATGACAACACACCACCACTCGCTATCCAAAATGGCGTCCGTCTGGGTCCTTCCTATGGTCACCCTGATTGTCGCGTCATCCACGGGTGGTCTCTTGTCAAAAGCCTTGCTCAATCATTCGATCTACCACGCTCTTGTCACCACGGGAGTCTCATTCACGGCACTTATCATGGGACTGTCGCTTGCCCTTATGATCCTCACGGTATATCTCACACGCCTGGTTCTACATGGTCCCCCCGACACCTCCCTTATCCTCTCTGCCTTCATTACGCTTGGCCCTCTAGGGCAAGGAGGTTTCTCCTTTCTCGTCAATGGGCAAAATTTATCGGTTCTCCTTCCATTGCATCTAGGGGATACCTTTCCCTCGGCTGCTTTAACAGGCCAACTACTGTATTCCGCGTGTTTTTGTGCTGCATGGACTCTTTGGTCCATGGGAATAGCCTGGGCGATGATCTCATTAATATCCGTTTATGCTGTCGTTCGTAAGCAGACTATACCCTTCGCACTCGCCTACTGGGGCATCATCTTCCCAACTGGTGTTTTTGGCCTTCTTTCGGTGGAACTCGGAGTTGTGCTCAACAGCCCATTTTTCAAGTACTTCGGAGCCATATGGTCCAGTGAGTTGTATCCTTCATTTGTGTGATGTGGCGCTCAAGAGAATTTGCAGTTCTTGATCTCATTCTTTGGATATTTGTATTCCTCAAGACAATTCCTGCAATATGGAATACGTCGATATTTGTCGCACCCTGCCTTACCTCCGAAAACTCAATACCTGTCGGTAAAACGACAGAGATGTCGTCCTCTGAAGGGTCTAATTGCCCTCGGAGCCCGGCATAGGCATTTCGAACTTCCTGGAACCCATGTACAATAATCCAATACCCGTGCTTAATCAACGTTGAATGTGGAGGTACAAAGTTGATCACAGCTGCATCATTCGAAATGCAGCACTGCAAGTGTAAAGAGAAGCAACAGACGCTGTCGAAAGCAAGGCATAGCGTTGACCTTTTTCGGTCCTCGTGTTGTTTATAATTGTTGCTTCCCGTAAATCTACAACGCGAACTTCACGTAAGCTCATCGTCAACGTTCAACTGTCAACACCATATCTTTCCTGTTGCCTATATCACGAAGCAGTGGGCATTGCATCAACTCTCAAAGCATTTCAGAATGGATGGAGAGTTATCATTTCTCTCAGCCGACATTCCAATCCATGCGCACGGTCTCTAAAAGGCCCGACTCGCTTGTTGTAACTCTTCTACGTCCTTGTCGCATGGCGAACACATCTTCATGGTGCGGTGCTGGTCTAAAAAAACCTAGGGTGCACATGCCATACTGAAATATAAAGATTTTGATGTGGATTCTCATCTTCGATATCATCATATGACGACTCAATCGACCAGCCTGACCCTCCTACCATCATCATTCCCATAGATTTCTCCGTCTACTCTGTTCTACCACCATACTCTGCGCGCTAGAACCATGTGCAATGGAGGTCGCCTGCAGTTTCAGAGCCTTGTTTCAACAGGTGGATTCACGACGACCATGATATCACGGATCACATTGTAGCTCAAAACAGATCCCCTGATGTCGTCACCTTGCCCGCGCCCGCGGGGCGAGTAACTAGGGCTATGTTCCTAGCATCGCAATTAGAAGCTGAAGTCAATCCGTTATAAGGCGCGGGCCAACTTCTGGCCACTGGAATCATCTCCCGCTTTGGACGATGCTGATTTCTGCTAGCCTGAGACCCGTACTTGGACTGTTGGCGATCTTGTCAACAGTAGTTGCCCATCCGGGTCCCCTTGAGAAGAGAGGGCAATGCCAGGCCACCTTGAACACTGCTTTAGTAGGCCCTATCAGTGGGTCACTAGGGATGATCAATAACATTGGACTTTTTTTTTGCAGTCCGTCGCACATACCCTGCAGGACCATTACTTCAACGCCGGCACTGGTCAATATAACGGTGGTTCACTTTGGACTGATGCAGTGAGTCCTACCTATCATTCTCACCTAGCCACCACATAAAACTTGAACAGAACACGCTCGAAGACCTCCATAATTTGATGCTGGCAACGGGGACAGATGACTTCTCAACCGTCGCCGATACCTCTTTCATTGGTAGAGCTGCCCTCAACAGCAACACAAATTGGCAGAGCATCCTAGGCGGAAGCAATGATGATGCTGGGGTATGCATGAATAACATTGGCCGGCTTGAACGTACAAGTGATGTTGTTTTGTTCTAGTGGATCGTGTTGGCGTTGTGGAAGATGGCGGATTACAAGGGAAGCCGCGGTAAAGACAATAGCGCGTACCTCGTAGGTGTCTTTTCCTCCAACAGTGACAGAGTCAATAATACCGGTTTTTAGAATTCCGCTAGCAAAATCTACGATATCATCGCCGGTCAGTGGGATGGTACCTGTGGCGGAGGAGGTCAGGATGCTTTTTTGTTTCTGTTTTGGAGATGCTGATAATAACCTAGTCTGGTGGTCGACTGCCCACACATACAAGAACGCGATCACCAACGAATTGTTCCTCCTCCTTTCTGCTTCAGGTTACTTGAGATTTGGAAGGCAGGATTATCTCGCCAACGCGAAGAAGGTGAACTTAGATATAATTCATGGCGTTCGGATTGCTTACCCGCTGATTTCCTAGACATGGACTTGGCGTAGGTCTACACATATGCTTCGTACCAGACAGGAACTCATTTCACGGATCAAGTCAGTGGTTCAGGGATGCGTAACTCGGCTAACTTGTGGAACGACGGATTGAACTCCAACACTTGCCAGAACAATGGTCAGGTACGCATCTATGCTTTTTAGGCTCGTAAAAGAAGCAACACTAAGCCCGGGACGCAGACTACCTGGACCTACAATCAAGTAAGTAATCAGAAAAATCCTCGAGACCATGTTTGAATACGAGTCTCCGCATGGTCTCAGGGAGTAATTGCATCTGGATTGGCAGCTCTCTCTGTTGCCACTGGTGATAAATCACTCTTGACGCAAGCGGAACTTACTCTTGATGCAACAATTGCCCGACTCTCCACCAACAACATTCTCAGAGAATCTTGCGACGATGCCGTTCGCGGAGGGGCTGTCTGCAACCAAGACCAGGTATGTTCGTTTAGATAACGTGAAACGTATGTCTCATGCATCCCTGTCAGCAAATATTCAAGGTTAGTCCGGCTGACTTAGGATGCTCCTCATGAGTGCTTGTCTGCTAAAGGACTGACACGATATTCCTATGAAACTAGGGCATTTGGACTAAGCACCTGCAATTCTATCTTGACAACGCGAACGATCCAGCACGCACATCGAAATACAGTGGATGGCTTGGTTCGCAGAGTTCTGGAGTTTTCCATTATGGTACAAACGCCAATGGTGATGTTGGATCTGTCTGGTATGCCCCAGACCAGGTAAGGGGAAAGCCACAGTTAATTCAACATTCCATTCTGACGTGCTAAATAAGGGCGGTTCCATTTTCACACCGAAGACAAGCGCTAGTGGCCTGGCAGCACATGTCGCGGCGGCGAAGTATGGGCCATGTTGATCAGAATAGGACATTTATAAGATATTATACGGGTATCATGTTGAAGTTTACCAGAACTTTTAGATATTCCAATCACGAATCCGAAGTAAGAATAGGATGAAAAGCAAGGTAGGAAATCGCATATACATATGGGTCCATGTAGAAAAGAGTAGGAAAAGTTGAAGCATGAAAATATAACTTAACTATCGGTTTCTCCTCCATCTGCCATCTCTCTCCTATGGAGCTGGGCACTGAATTGTTGTCCAGGTCCTGGTGTAGTCGGCTCAGCTTCTTCACGGATGGTTTCTTCTTCAGGGCCCGTCCATTTGCCCTTCATAGCCACCGACGAGGTGTCTGAAGGAGCTGTTCCATTTAAGGCCCTTTCTAACGCTGTGGAAGTTTGTCAGGGAGCTTCGTTGAATGTCGAGAAACCGTGGCCAGACCTTTCTCGCCCCTCTTCTTGAGGCGTAGCGACATCGCGGCTTGCAAGGACTCAATATAAGATTCGTATTTGACAATCTCAGTAAGCAGCCATTGAGACTTCTTCTCCCAATTGCTTTGCGCTTTCATCGCGTTGGCTGTCCTGGGTTGATACTGCGCAAGATAATCAGTGGCTGAAGATGAAAAAAAGGGATGCATCCGTACCAAGGCCGTCATGGGTTCACGGAAGTCATTGTGCCTCTCCAGGTCCTTTTTCATGGCTGAAACGTGTTTCTTGAGAGCATCAAATTGAGTTTCTTCGTCGTGGACACTAGACACAGTGGGAGGAAGAGGAGCCTTCCAATCGTTGATCAACGTCTTCTGAGCCCATGGCGACTGAGTCGCCCGAACCGTGGCCGAACCATCCCTCCAGCCACCAAATCGACTACGACTACTTCGCCCACTTCTAACGCTGAGACTGTCCGTATAGTCTTTGACAGAATCCGCATCGGATTGTGAGCGCCCATGAGGATATGGGTCGGCGTCATATGGGTCAGCGACACGATTCCAACCATATTCCATGTTGGAAACGCCTCCAGCAAGAGGCTCCTTGCTCGTGCGGGCTGCCCAATAGTTGCATGTCGAGACCCACTCGTTCACTAATTCCTCTGTACCGGCTTGAAAGAAATATACCGCGCCATTGGCCATGGTCAGAACCATGCAATAAGGTCTTTGCCGGTTATATCCCGGCGGTGGTAGCGAGTGAGCTAAGGAATGGGCAAGATGGACGGTCCCGACGGAATCAGCATTCGCCTAGACGCGTTTATGAGACCAGATGAATCGATAGCGGCAAACACGACTCACAAGCCAGTTCCCACCTCCGAAGGTGCCACTGCCACCGCTGGAATGATCGCCAAAAGTGAACATATTCAATTCGCCCTTTTGAATAACGACGAATACGTCCATCCAAGCCTTATCTCGGGCCCGTTTTCCTGTGGCCTCCCAATATTGTTTCCGACAGAGCATTCCCTCCTTGGCCCAAGGAGCTCCAAGAAGAGCCAATTCTTCGTCAGTGATACTGATCGTAGTAGACGTAGACCCGTCAGAACGTATACTCCGATCGTCATCTTCTTGGGCTTCACGGATGATGGTATGTGATAAATTCGACGCAAATCCGAGGGTAGGCGTGAGGAAGGATGAACTTGAGCCATACATAGCCTTCGTGGATACGCTTGTCAGCCCAATTGTGTAACAGGAAGAAATTGAGCCCACCTCATGCGTCGATGTCGCAAAGCTTGGCGATGGGCTTACACGGCCATCTATGCTGCTGTTGCTGCTATAGGGGCTGATGCCCTGTTGAGCACCAAGGATAGACTGCAGCCCGCGTATACTGCCTCGTTTTAGAGTCGCCAACCGATCAGGTTGGCTACGTATACTGCGGTTTCGCATCATCGTAGCACCACCAGGACTCAGTGAGGCTGAAGAGCGAGTGACACTGCTGTTGAGGGGCTGTAAGATCTGCTGGCTCTTAATCGCATTGTACATTTCCTAGGGGAGAATATGGTCAGCACGACGTCATGCTAGGTAAAAGGGACTACAATTGACTTTGAGCAGAGTTTCCATGTCGTTTTCCCAGCCACGACCGTAAACTGGGTTTAAACTCGTTCTGGGTTCGTGCACAGTGGAAAGTTGCACGGAAGGTGTGCTACCATTTGCTTCTTTCTGCACAAGCGGTGGTGACATCACGCCTTCTCGAGACACACTGTTCCAACTCGTGATACTATCGCTACGTTTCGAGCGAGTACGAGGTTCAGTACCATCGTGGGCGGGACCACGGATGCTGCTGCAATCGTCGTAGGTAAGATCGGACACCGAAAGTTCCGTCGCAGGAGAAGGTTGAAGCTGCATTTGAACTGCGGTTAGGGTATTTCGCACGAATTGACTTCGAGACATTCGCGTTGTTAGTTCGGCAACATGAAGATCAGTGTTGAGAAGGAGGAGGGAGTATGAGACAGCGTGAACGATGTCTTATGGGAGTATATCAGTGAAAATATCCTCTCGATCAATCGAATTCTTACTCGCGCTTCCATAAACACCTCCAGGGTTACATTCCCAGTAACGTCGACTAAATTCATCGAGGATCCGATCCACTTGTTGTGTCTCGCCCTTGAGATAAAGCTTAGTGCAAAGGCGTCTGTAACTCTTGAGCACCAACTAGAATATCAAAAATGTGAATCTCACCGAAAAGCGAGATCCAGCCTCAAACCAGAGAAATCTAAGTAGTTGATATAATGGTGAAGGGCCAGTTTGTTGATGGGGCCGCTACAGCAAAACGAAGTCAGGTTGTTCTGCTACAAAGGGAAATATTAGAACTTACTGTCCGCCAAGCCATTCTGCGATTTTTTCTTTGGCAAGGAATCCTTCGTCTTCATTCCAGCATCGAGAAGCCAGTTCCCGTCCACGAGCATCCATGTCGGCAGCAGTATCGTCAGCAGGCGTGGGCGCAAGGCCAGTAGACGACTGAGCAGCAGATGAGAATCGCCTCAGCACCAGATCATTCACGGAAAGGTCTTGTTGTGAGCCTCTACGAGCAGGTACTAGAAAAGTCCAAGTATTAAAGGCCGTGACTAACGCTGAGCAGATTGATCAAGACAGATGTACTCACAGATGCGCGCATCCTTCTCATCAGGAATGAGTGAAGGTTCCGAGCTGGACGCAGTTGAACGGTGGAGCGTGCGGAGCCGAGCAGTGTCTCGGGCACTGCTTGGTGGCAGGTTAAAGGGAGGCCCAGCTCTCGATCGCAGCGGGCTTGAAGCATGTCTAGACGTTACACCGCGTGGGGATCCTATGGAGACAGGTCGTTCAGTCGATCGCGGCATTTGAAGGGACGAGCTGCGGGGAGGGACGATTGGGGAAGGCGGAGGATTTCTCTGGTCCTTCTTTGGTGAGTTATCAAGATGAGGTGATGGTATTTGTAGGGTTAGCAAGGGGCTTGCTGGTGGTGTTGGCATCGAGGCAGACTTCTTGATGTCTGGGCGGACATTAGAAGAAGGTGAAAGGAGACCGTCAGTCGTCGATCGAAGAGCTAGTTTCCGTGCAGGAGTAGATGGATCTTGAAGATCCAAAGAACCGTAAACTGGGTCTAGTTGAGAGAGTTCACCTTTGAAGTCGTCTAGGATCCCGTTCAGCGTTGTATCCTCGATGCGGGGTGCATGGCTATTTCGCTCTGGAGTTGCTGGAAGTGGAGACATGGTTGACGTTATGAGCATTGCCTTCTTCAGCTCAGCATCACCGACACTCCTGCTTCTCCGTTTCCTAGCTTTTGCGGCGCTCAAGGATTCTAGTTTGGGGGCCGGTTCGTCGTGTGAGACGGTCCTCTCCACAAAGACCATGGACCGTTCGTCTACATCATCGATCTCTCGCATACTGGGGCTTATAGGCGGCAAGGGCTTTGATGTAATCGGTGCACGCTGGGGCACGCTAAAGACATCCGCTATGGGTGAGCCAACAGGGGTGCGCTGGTGTTCCGCAGGTATAGGTGGCACAGGAGGAGTGAATGCGTCGAAGAGTGATGGGGATCCATGGTAAGAGTTTGCAGGTGCTGCATCGGTTTTCTGTTGGTGATCAAGTTTCAGCGTGAGTCCAACAAAAGATCGAATGATTTTCATACAGATCGCTCCCGGTATGTTCCTCCACCCCCCTGTCCAAGCATCTTGCCCAAGAAGGCGCTCGTCTTTGCTCTAACGGATGACTTAGGCGGCTATTGACAATTAATGATAGACCATCTGATACTCAAGATGATACATACTTTAGTCGTACCATTGTCCTTTGCTGAACGAGGGCTTGGAAGAATCCATTCTGAACCGGTATCAGTCTTGGGAGATTTGAGCTTTCCCTTCGACAATGGTGTTGACTGAGGAGTCGAGGGATTTGAGGAATACGCCGTTGATGATCGTTGGCGACCACTACTAGAGGGCCGATCAGCTGGTAATGGTGGGGGTGGCGACTCGCGTCTTTTCTCCCTCTTATGATGAGCACTGACGACCCCTCCTTTCTCCTTTGCCTTGCGCAGCAGGGTTGCAAGATCAGGGCTACTCGACGTGCCCGGAGACCGATACATAGAACGACGGTTTGTCTGACGCTCCGTTGCGGTAGAATCCTCTGCATCGTAAAATACGTCGTGTGACGAGGACGACTGCGAAGAGGACCCTCCATTCCTCGAGGAAGAAGGTCCAGGGGCTGGAGAGGGGGTGGGTGGGACAACAGTTGGCGTCGACGGCGGGTTGTTTCGAGGGGTGATTTGTCGTGAGGGGGAGGGAGAGCCGAAACTCGCGTTCATCGGGGACGGACTGGTGTCCACACCTAGAGAGTTGACATCCAGGCCTTCTTTGAGCATCACTGTGCCTTCCGCACGTAGAGCTTGCTCAAAATCGAGGTCAGTACGTGAGACCCGACGATGGATCTGCCTATTTCCGTTCACGTCGTTCGAAGCAATGGCCTGTAGGCCAGACGGAAATGCAGTTGGTGGCTGGGGCTGGCGCATGGGAGCAGCATGCTGGCGGAATATGGATGCCAGGATGGGCAGAGGGGCTGCAGATTGCTCTGGCAGTGACTTCCAAAGCAGCAAGTCTGATATTTCTCACAGCACAAAGTTACGGAGCTATTGACACGCCACCACCGTGCATCAAAAACAAAGGAATAATCTATGAATGTTGGAACAACATCTACCATGGCGTCGACTACTATGTAATGTACAACTCTCGACAGTAGTATGAAGTGTGGCATGATCAGTAAGGAAAATCAAGATGTAGTTACTAGTGATACAGTCTAAAGCAGTCTTAACCAAGAACGAAGCTGAATGGTACTCATATCGAGTTATGTATCTGTTGATGTCATCTGCAGTCCAGTAGAAGTCCGTCGTTGTCGCTTCATCGAGATTGTCCCCGTAGTTGCTGCAGATGCACCGCTACGACTGGCATTAGGAGGGCCAGAGCCCCTCCCCATACCCAATGCTAAAGAACCTGAATGTGATCGAGGCCGAGTTGTGGATGACGCGAGCTTGGGGAGAGTGGAAGATCCTTTCCGAGAGTTACCACCTGGTGTGCCAGAAGCCCTATTCCTGTAACCGCCGTTAGTGAGAAGGCAATGATGGGGATAGGGGTGGCAGGTACGTACCTCTTCTTGATGACGTCTGTTTTGAGCGACAACGGACGAACCACGCCGTGGAGTTTCTATAAAATTATGAACACGACGCTCTTCGCAACATAACGTCGAGAACTCACATAAAATAATCCACAAGCATTGCCTGAAAATTGTAACCCAAGTCAGTATATCCCTGTTCCTGTAGTTGAGACAGAATCACGAACAGAGCGGTTGACCCTCGGGGTCTCTCCTCCACAACGGCGTATTCGTTGTTTGGCAGTTGGTGCACAATGTCGGAGGTTGGTCTCCATCCTCACTCGTGCCTTTCTCTGGTCCAATAAGGTCCGGTGTACTGGCAGATGACCTGAGTTCGGTCGGCGAATTGGCATTGCCGGCGGCAGATAGGGACGTTTTCCGCTGCAGCGCTTCCGGCTTTAGAGGAACATATTTCCTACCATTCGCTGTCCGTGAAGCCTGTGGCGTCTGTGAGATACCTTCCGCTGAAGACGGTGTAGACGCATTGGAGATGTTATGGGAGTCTGGAGAAGCATCTGCGCTGGAGCCCACACCATTGCCCCACCCATCACTCGATGGACTCGGATGGAAATGGGTGTACCCGCCAAGAATGCTCGCTCCGTCACCACTTGGTGCCCCAGAACCACCCGTCGCCCCTCCACCGCTATTACCTTGACCCGACAAAATCTGCGCAGGATCGATGTGGGTGTATGGATTCCTGCCCCCAACCGAGCCCGAACCATCCAAGGCGGGATATACCAGACCAAGGAGCTGCCCATAATCGAACAGTGAGTCGTCCACCCCTGCCAGATTCGCTGCATTCAGTGATGCATACCCTTCTGCCATTACTGCACTGGCAGCCGCAGCCGCGGCGGACAAGCCCTCACTCGTCGGAGGCTGAGAGGAGCCAACAGATGACGAGTATACCTGGTTGCTGATCGAAGAGCGTCCAGATGACGGTTGTTGCTGTTGTTGGCGATAATGATTGTACTCAGCCTGTCTCCCCATAGGGGAAGAAGGCGAGGCTCCGGGCAGTGAAAACAGCCCCTCATACGGTGGGAAAGAGAAATTAAACGCGCTGCTAGGGAATGGGATGCCATTCTCGTCCAACTGTTCAGACTGAAGGAGAGACACACTGGCGCCATTAACGTTGGATGGGTCGGCGCGCAACATGCTTTCGGAGTGGGGTGTCTCCGCACGTCGCTTCATGCCTACGAGATTATCAGGCGGCAAGGGCTTGCCATTCACCTGGTGACGTCCACTCAAGCCGGACAAAATACCATCTTTGGACACGGTATGATCAAAACTAGTCTTGCGCACGTGCCGGGGGAAGGTTCGTTGTTCAGACGACATCCCGTGGCCATAAGGCGCCGAAGGGACTCTGGCGAGGCCATGTAAGCCTATTGATGGTAGGGAGGAGGGAGCAAACACTGGGCTGCTGAAAGAAGAAAGGGTATGGTGGTAGTCGGCGGGGTTCATATACCGCGATTCGGGGTTGTCACACAACGAGCTGGCGGCTTCAGATTGATCCTCGAACACAGACGCCAGTTCGGATTGTGGGTGGTGGAGTGAATATGGTGGGCTGCGTCGGCCGAACGGAAGCATCGATGATCCAGCACCAGGTATAGGTATGCTGGGTGATGTCGAGAGCCCGCCTTTGGTAGAGCCTTTAGGGAAAATGACGCTGTCTGGCGACTTAAAGGCGTCATGTGCACTGGGAAACACAAACCGGGCATCATATGGTGCGATATTGAGCAATCCGTGCTGATCAAATGTTGGCGTAGCTTCAGGTGGCCTTGACCTGGACCTACTCGTTGGCCTCCAATCCATTGATATCCGCGATCTTGACCTGCTCATCGCTCGCCAGTCCATAGGTGCAACGCTGTGAAAGCTGATGAAAACCCACTCAAGCTTCCCTAGGCCAAACACGACTTACTCTGCTTCCTCGAAGCCATCTTGATTAGTGCCATCAAACCCAACGACCCGTACCCGCGTTTTGCCCTTGTCGATCCGCCGACCTCGCTCATCCGAATCCCTGTCTGCCTCGGGTTCTACTTCCGGTATATCCTGGCGCTGCGACGTCTCAGATTTGGCTTCTAGAACGGCCGAATCTTCAATAGTACGCTCCTCCCCCTTCCCATTCTCCTTCGCCGCCGCTTCGTCATCCTCCTCCTTCTTCTTCTTCAAAGCCAATGCCATCATCCTCCAGGTGAGATTCTCCATCCTTTGTGCATGCGGTAAAGTCGCCTTAGTCCGCGCGTACATTTTCCACACTTGGGTCGCCAACGGGTCCTCCTTCGCAAGCTGCCCTGGATCAGGCGGAATTTCCACCGACTGCAGATCAGGAGAGCCAGGAATTCTGGGAGAGGTGAAAGGACTGGTAGCCTGGGGAGATATAGAGTGCCTGTTGGGCCCGAAGAGTTCTTCCGAGAAGATGTCCGAGAAAAGCGTGGATTTCGAGTCAAGGCTAGGTGATTTTGAGGACACTGGAGATCGTTCATATGGACTCCTGTTGTGCGAGGCCTTGTATCCTGGGAGAGGAGTAGACGTTTGTTTGTTCAGCGTACCGTACGCTGGAGGCGACGTGACAGAAGTAGATGCAGGAGACATCCACAGCGATGGTGGAAGGCCTGGATTTGAACGCTCACCTGGGGTCGGATATGGATGTATATAGTTGAGAGAAGGGTTGTCCGACGACACCTGGGCCGAAGACGGATCGAATCCCATTCCGATGTTGGGACCACTATTCGTGCGATAGAGCGATCCGGGTCCAGTGATATGATGCCGCGGCCAGAGAGAACTGTGCCTTCCATCGTCGACTGATGGTTGAGGTTATTAAAGTACGTCAGTAGACTGAAACCGAAAAGGAGAAAATGAGACATACCTCCTGCTAGCTTGCCCTTAAGGTCTGAGCTCGACCGTGGAACGTTAGTTTTTACGGGGTAAGTTGGAGGAAACTTGAAGTGAACTGGGGATTGGGATTGAGACCAAGAACCAGGGGAACCTGATTGAGACACGCTGGAAACTTGAGTCTGGTGCGAGCTGTGGTAAGAGCTCGAGAGACTTGGGGTACCTCCCGAGGGAGAGGAAGAGAGGGAGGGGAGGCCAGCATTTGGCGCTAGGCCAGTGTACGCGTTGGGGTTCATAGGTGCAGGAAACGGATGCCCCCAATCATTGCCGAATGAGCCCGGCATCCCTGGAGTCAAGTCCGGTCCCAAATTATGGGTGGCCAACTCAGGCAAGGAGTAATTATGACCTTGGCCAAGATTGAGCGCCTGGGACCAAGGTGAGGGGTGGGCGGAGGAGTTCAAAGATGATGGGTGTTGATTCATGTTGTACGCATTCGGATGGTTGGACAACGAGTTGTCGAGAGTTGAACGAGATATCGGGGACCAACTTCTGTCATGTGGGCGATTTCCTGGGAGATTCCCGTCAACATATCGTCTTGAAGACGACGAGGGATGTTCCATGGACGATGAATGCAACAATGGCTGCCTGCAGAGCTCCAAGAAGGGCAAACGGCTGCTGAGGAACCCTTGAGGGGTGTGAGGGCAAAGTCGGACGCTCTGTATGTAAGTGCTGAGTGGAACAGCGGAAGTTACGAGATGCGTGTAATGAAAAGTCGGCGGGAGGTGGCCTGTGAGCTAGAAGACAGCTGAGGGCAACGTGCAGGCTCAGGGAGGAGGAAGAACGCAGCCTGAATACCGACTCTACAACAAATCTCCGGTCCGCATAAGGAAGACCCTGGACATCCCTGTCACACGAGTCACAGCAATTTCTCCGCTTGTGTCGGGGGTCCTCCCTGCCTTCCAGCCTGCAATCGATGTCGATGAGACTCAGAGAAGGGCCCATTTCAGCCGCAATGAGCAATACACTGCTCTCGAATATGCTGCCCACGTTTCGTTAATTCGCCCCCGGGAACCAATTCTCCACATGTAGTATGCCATATTCTCAACGCCCTCCAAAAGATCTAAATCTTCCCACTATCTCAAGAGTAGCGGCGATCTTCCTTTACATCTCCGTGTGATATCGAGAAAAACTTGAGCCGCCTGGTTGTCCAGTCATTTAAAAACATGCTGCTCACCTCCAATCCTTTGATTCCTTCATCCCCCCTGGATCACGATCACTCTTGTCGATCGATCGGCTAGGAACGGCTTGTCTTCGGCCAAGCAACATAGCGCGTGTTCGGTACCTTGATCGTTTAGTCTGTGAATCACCTCCGAATCCTCCACTTCCAACAATCGTATCGGAATATGAATGATATATATGCAGATCAGCTCTGCGCAGCGCTATTCACGAAGATAGGTGAAAATTGAAGTATCCAGCTCCTCATTCTGAATTTCCCAGCCGACACCTTCGCTTCCCTCATACCGGCACCATTGATATCCATTGATGTCAACTACCCATCTACTGATTAAATCATCTATATGAAATTTGGGAACCAGATCATGGCAAAACCCCTTGCGACGCGAAGCTCGACGTCATCCGCGTCGGAAGATGTCGTTCCACCTGGTTACAAAGAGATCCCAAGAGTCTAGGAGAGGTTGCTTCCATGGGCTCTCTGTCAAAAGGACAGCCGTCGAGTGCTGACGCGAGGCTGAGACAGCGTCAGCCAAGCGTGGTGCGGTGTATGAGGATGAACTCTCGGAGAACTTCAATCTAAAGACATAAGGTGAATTCTATTTTTAGAGGAGTCACTGATATTACCTTACAGCTGGAGCGTGAATCGGCCTAGGCCTGTGGTCTTCAATTCCCTTCGTGTTAAGCTGACCCAATGGAGGTACTACTGGGCTACAGTTAGCTTTGAACGCCACCATCATTTCAAGTCAAATCTGAGCTCCAGCCAATGCCATATATCTCGTGTACATACGCCGCGTTACTGTAAGCCTAGTCAAGCAAAATTAAATATACCCGCAGGGCGACAAAGACCATACCGGAGGAGTCTCCTCGATGACTCGAGCTCGTGCTAGCCTCATTTTCACCCACATGGTTTTCATTGGCTCAACTATCGAAGCCGGTATTCCCTGGTGTTCGCCTTCGAGTCCTTCTGCCAGTGCCCTCTTAATTCCGCTATTGGGCGAGATCCTGATTACAAGATCCAGATATCCTGCAACCTGATGATTGGAGATGTCCATGCCTGCCATCCACTATCTTACTTATCGCATTATCTGTAGGACTGCTATCTTGCCTTGCTAATAAATGTATACATAGCCCTTATCTCAATGAATCTACACATATATAAGAATGCCAGTGCCTTCCTTCTTGATTCTGCGAACCCACTTTCCGAGTAGCTCCCTCGCCCCTCTCCCCAAGATCCCCCCACTCACCCATATCCAAATTTACCAGCCTCCAAGGCAAATTCTAGCCCTCGTGTACAAGTAAGCCCGATTTCTCGGGGTTTGAATCCCTCTTGGTACTGGTGGCGACCTTGTGACCATTGCCTGCCGGTTGTTACAAGGGTGCGTGCGACCCACTACACCTCTTTGTTCGTTTATGGCGGGCTCGGACATGGAGGACAGCAATTCAGTTGGTTTTAGTGGGAGATAGACGTGATGTTGATGATGAAGGAGCTTATGCCGTGATATATACGGCCGCATGTGCGTGCATATTAATTCGCTCAATGAGGTTCAAATTTTAGGTTCGCGTCACAAGGAGAGTGAGTAAAGGGACCACTGGGGTCCTAGAGTGGCGTGGAAATGGATATATTTGGAACAGGCGAGGCAGCGGTTCCAGTGCGAGCGGCTCAAGACGTAGGTATAAGAAAGAGACGATATACAGGTCGAGGACAAGGTGCGCTGTCTAGGTCGTTGGGCTCAGTTTGATTTTTTCTCCATGGCGGTGGCAGTCCCAGTGGAATCCGGATCGTCACTCCATCTACAGGCCTCGCGGAACTCTCCACGAACGAAGGCTGTTAAGAAAAAAGACAGGATGCAGGCAGGGCTGTAGCATGGTCGTTCTCATCAGTCTCCAACATCGATCTAGCCTACCCAGATTTAGAAACCGTACCTGAGGTACAGTAGCGCAGGCTGCGCTTTTCCAAAAACGTGCATGACGGTCATGGTAGCGACAAGGCCCAAGAAATAGCTGGCCAAAACGGAGTAGAAGTACGGTTTAGAGAAGGAGCCCTGGGTAGATGCATTGGATTGAAGGGCTCGATGGTGGTCAAAACGAAGCGCGAAGGCAATGAACGTTCCTGGGATCACCACGTCCCCAAGGCCGAGCATCGTGAACCCTTGGACATCTGAGAATATTAGGGACTTGGGCCAAAGGAGTTTAATTGGCACGTCCAGTGTAGTCGCGACTTTGACCATCTGCGGCGCGAGTCCTCGAGTCAGTAGGGACGCGCAAATGAGATAGTTGATACCCACCACCTCGGTCCCGAAAACCCACCAGATGTCGTAGAAGAATAGGCCTGATAGAAGGATGGCACCAGTTTGAGAGGAATCAATTTTCAGCAGCGATAGCGCATTATGCGAAAACGAGAGTGATAAGATATTTGTCATCAGAACAGGTTTACGGCTGGCTTTCGAGAAGGAGTATATGGCTGATGGAACGATCGCTAGAGGGAATAGAAGCAATGAGGGCGTTCTCCAGGATAAGGACAAGAGCGCTGCAGATGGGAAGGGAATGAGATTAGCAGTTATAGCGCCAAGAAAACATACAAGTTGAGCCTTTCTTGATTAGAATGCTGGTCTTTTCGAATTGCTTCCAGCGCGTAGGCCCAAGTAGAAAACGTATGAAAGATATTGACGACTGCGTCATTGGCTTAGCTTGAGCCAGATAGTTCAGAGCCGCGGGATTTGATGGTCACCTTCCAGACACTCATTACCCCTGCAATAGAAAAGTACCAGCCAAGGAACCAATTAATCCACTCTTTTCCGAAGAATTTAACGATAGTGTAGAGCCCCAACAGGGCGACAGATCCAAGCTGATGCACATAAGCACAATCCCCGCGCTAAGAATCGGTATTCCACTCACCACAGGGAAAAGCCACGCGTCTCCAGCCGACATGCGGTCTGGAACTTCCTCCTCATCATCTTCGTCTGCGGGACTGCCGTCCTGGCGTTTGGGATTCTTGATGTATTTAGAGTTACGTTAGAAATGCATTTGTTAGTATCAGAATAGGACGCACGGGCAAGGATCCAAAAGATCCAAAATAAATAGAGCTACACGCAAGGGTTAACAATCCCGCATAAGACGAAAGGAGGTCCCAGTCTGGACCGCTCATTTGGAAGGTGTTCAAGTTGCGGTTTGCGAGCGATCTCAGCGCATTGTTGTTTGTGACGTGTTACCGATCAATATAAGCTTTGTCTGTGTAAATACTAAACGGTGTTGCAAGCACGCACAACATATAAGATTCTAGAGCGTGCTAAAATTGGATATGCCTTATCTCGAGGCACCAATACGATCTTCTTTGATACAATGTAAGAAAGTCTGCATCGTATTCGAACCCACTTGTCTTTCTCGTAATCCGCAATGTTTAATAAAAGGGAGAAAACGCGATGTATAACCAAAGAAACGGGGAGTTCTTTTTGGAATGTGTATGGGGGGTAATTACACCCCAAATGTGTACGGTATCCGTAACGGCTGTCGAGACTATCTGCGCCGACACGATTCAACATCTAAAATCACATGTAACTGGTCAAATGCAGGAATATAGTATCTTTGACGAATGTTTTTGAGTCATACGTACTGCCAAGCCAAGCGCTACAGTGTTGAGTTCCAAAAATAGATTGCTGAAAAGCTGGAGGAGGAGGGAGGAAGTATGCAAGTGCGAGTATATCATATGTCGACTATACCCAACTTACGCCACCCCTGATTGATTCTGGAGGAAGAAATTTGCAAGAAATAAGGGAAACCCTCGATCCTGAGGGCATGCCATTGGCAGTATATGTACACGAACTTTGACGCGGACCCAGATATCACATTTAGAAGCATTGTAAGGCGTCGCTGGTATAGCAGTCTATATGCCCTGCGCTCGCTTGAAGTGGATAGGTGATGGCATAGCAGGCTGTGTCCGAATTTTGAATTCATTCACCTCTGGAAATGAATATTAATGTCGCCCCTGGAAGTGTGCAGAGTCCTTACGCGGACAGGGCGTTTTCTCGCCAGCTATCACCCTTGCACTTGAGTCCAAGCCTGGCCCGTTGATCAGATTTCACACACATGGTAAATCTAGACGTCAGTGTCCGGGTAGCCTCATTGCACTGCTGACATTCCTCATTCGACGTCCAGGCCTTGAGACAGATTATTCACAACAATTGAGGCTGTGAACCAATAGTGAACGGAGATTTATTCTTATCAAGCAACGTTCGACGTCGCTGAGGATAGAGGGGCCTTCTTACATGGGTAGAGCAGAAAAGTTGGCGAAAGGGTGACCGGGGGTTGGTGATGTGATGTCTGGACCGTTCGCAGGCAGTTCCTTGAACTAGATAGAATACAAGTCAATGATACACATGGATCCCAACACGCAGGTTCAAGAATATAGCGAGTTTATTTGACCTTTCGACCAGCCTCGGTCACGGCTAAACAGCTTTTACCGAGAATGACTGAGAAAACTACGATAAGGTCTGTGACAATCTAACGCGACAAAGAAGCACCGATTCATCATTGAGGTGGTCAAATAACCGGCGGTAAAGGCGTATACATACACACAATTTACAAAAGAACCGTTTCGCTAATTATGTCCGACGTTCGTTCCTAAGAAGATTTCACCAAGCATTGTCAATATGGGCGGGTTAATGCGGTATCGGTGATATCGGGCGCACTTGTACGACTGTTGCCAAGATACTTTGCGTATGCTGCCTATGGAATACCGGCGCGACATGTGGAGCGACCTTGGTTCCATCAGAAGAGATTCAAAAGATACTTAAGTAGCGGGCGGTGTGATTCCTCCCTCGGCATAACTGACAGGATTTGGCGGGGAACAACGTAAGTATCGATAGATTTCTCTGAGTCATCCACTCCATTACACGAAAACAGACAGATGAGGAAAGTTAATGTCACGACGTTGAGGTCGATGTGTTAGCAAACCAGCTGGGCACATGTAACCGCATTCCCATCGGAATTCCATCTGCTAGAGCTGTCAGTTCCGGAAGGACTTACGCCCGTAGCGCAAAATTGATTAGACGTCTGATTAAAACCCTGCAGCGATCCCGTTCTTCCTGGAGTCACTAGCGGCTGTTGAATGGGATGTCAAGCAGCACGATCAAGAGGAAAGCCATTCCATGAAACGTACCAAAGATTCTGCTGTCAATTCTTGCGATACCCTGGACAACAGCGGCGACACGATTCACGTCGAGAACTGAAATCGAACGGAAAGCGGTGAGTGTATAACAGGTTCAGATAATCGCGACATACCTGTCACGTTGTGGCCCAGGGCGCGCAATCCGTCGATTATACGTGGGGGGTAGACATTGTCCACATCCAATACGAGGGGGTATAGTTGGTCGTGCACTCGCCCAAACTCTATTGCTGTGCTGAGATCCAATCCGAGTTCCAGGTTGACGAGTACTTGAAAGACGGAACCGAAAATGCGCGAGCCGCCTGAGCCACCAATAGCAAGGGAGAATGAACCGTCCCGGTCCTCGAGAATCGTGGGCGCTGTTGAAGAGAGGGGACGCTTGCCAGGTGCTGGATAGTTGACTAACAAAAGTGATATCAATCTATATTACTGTTTGTCTGAGACGGAGAAAAGACCTTACAGGGGGAAGGCCATAAACCAAATCCGTTGGGGACGCCTGGGATAGAGAAGTCATCCATTTCATTATTGAGAATGATACCAGTTTCGGGGTCGAGGACTTGGGATCCAAACACCAAATTGACGGTAGAAGTCACGGCGACTGCCATACCATCCTTATCCACAACTGAGGTGTGGCTCTAGGGGCGATGTCGGTAAGCTCGAAATATAAAGCTTTGGAAGACCTCACAGTGCCATAGTCAGGCTTTGCGTCGTATTCTGGGTTGTAGTACTCCGGCGGGTGGGTATGATCCTATTCTTCGGTGAGCACAAATGTATGGACGCGAGGAGATTCACATACGTCCGTAATATTCTTCGCAATTAACTCTGCATACTCCTTTGTAGGAATCATATTCATCCGTGCCGTATTGTTATTAAAATCAGGATCACAGATCTTTGTCCTGACGATTGCTTGAGACATCAGCTACACGTCAAGGCACCCTCAAAATCACGGCTGCATCGCTTGCCTTGCTGCGAAACCAAATTTGAGGATTTCCACAAGTCGATGAATGAGTAGGACGTTCCGCTCCGTTACGTCGTACTTTTCGAGGAGATTGAGCATGTGGATCAAGACTAGTTGAGGTCATTAAGACTTTCAAGTGATCAAGTGACATAGAATAAAGAATAACGGACCAGGCCCCGATGTGGGTGCGTGCGTGGTATATATCTTTTTGCCGCGATAACTGCCTTCCAGAGCAGGGCGTACTTTGACAGAGTAATTTCTAAGATCGGCATGCGAGAGTATACCGCCAGTGGAGCGGACTTTGCGCACAAGAGAATCGCCAATAGGTCCCTGTCAAATATGACTAAGGTCGAAATGGCTGTTAATATCCGCATACATACCTCATAGAAGGCGCGTGCGCCGTCCCTTGCAATACTTGCAAGGGTTCTGGAGAGATTGGTTCGCCGAATTATATCACCTTCACGCAGGAGGGTTCCTTTGGGAGCAAATATAGCGCTCCAGTCCGAGTTATTGAGCATGAGGTCCGAATACCACTAGAATGATAGATGACATCAAGTCTTATGTGGGTTGTGACTGTGTACATACCGGTATACGCCTTCCTAGTTCCCTGTCGACCTTCCAAGCCATGGATAAATCGATACTGGGCCGTACAAGCCTCTGCCACGACAATTTCCCCCACAGGCGATGTGCTTCTTCAAGCCCTAGGACTTCTCCAGGCACACCGACCGCTAAACCACCATATTTCGACCGTTCAGGGGAATGGAGGTACATCGACGAGTTGGCTAAGGCTGGTGCAGTTTCTCGAAAATCAATGGTGTAAACTTCTGAAGGGGCTCCAGGAGAGGAGGGCGGCAGTCGAACAGTCATCAGACCACCTCCGCCCAGGCCAGAACTATTCGGGATATCAAAACTTGGCGACCAGGCCTATCTGAAAAACTCACGAGAACATGTTAACGACCCCTGTACAAAAGGTGGTACCAATAGCAGCATCCACTGCATTTCCTCCCTCCTTTAGAATTTGCACGCCAATATCTGAGCAGCGTTTGTTTTCTGCAGCCACAGCCCCATGCTTAGCTTCGATGAGATATGCAGGGTTTCGGTAGCCAGGCCTATTGTGGTAGGATCTCGTGAACAACAGCAAGAATCCCGAGCAGACGGCGGCAATTCCAACTAGAAACAACCTCCATCGTGGATTTTCCAAGCGCTTTGAAAGCTTTGGTATGTGACCGGTATAGAGTGGCAGCTTCTGACGAGGTGGACCTAGTGTGTCAACAGACTGGTGGTTCCACGGGATGCTGCCCATTGTCTTGACGGCGACAGGCTGTCAATGGAGGGCTTATCAGTACATGAAGCAATTTGAGAATATAAAGACTGCCTCTTACACCGCGAAACTCGTACAAGGGGTACGGCCTGGGTACGGCGGTTCCAGCAACTCAGTTCATGAACCAATCATGAACAGCGCTAGATAAGCAGCGTCTGATGTGAGACGGAGCTCGGAACGACGTGCACGCATAAATGGGGGTAAATGTTCAACGTTCAACGTTCAGCTATCAGAGAGCGATAAGCTCGTTTTGGTTTCTCAAACTTGCCTCCAAAGCTTGAATGTCTCTTCAGATGGTTGTAAGAGACGACCGAGAAAATCGTTGCAATCAGTGTCTAGATGTCGTATCTCGTCACGGCAGCTGTTCTCGGTTGTCGCTTACTTCTTGACGCCCATCACCCATGACCTAGTTGAACATTCTAACTTGGCCGCGTAATAATTACAAGACATACTGAACTCGACGACCTGAAGGGCTTTATGTCGAAGAAAAGCCGTCGATTCTCCCAGATCTCCGACGACCCCACTTCACCGGAGTCAGTCGGAGTCTTCAGAAATCGGTGCGTTGCCTTGAGGCAAGATCGCATTCTGGCCTGTTGACACGTAGATCATCTACAGGTCAAGCCTGAGTAGCATGAAAGGTACGATGAGATGTATGAGTCTCGCGTCTGTCGCGTAGTCTGAGCTTTACAAGAGTATGGATGTGAATCCAAACGGTGCAAGACCACTGGCCTCAATTCCCGGTTTGACCGCATGATCGACGCGATGAACGCGACCCATCATCCTCCGCTAAGATCCAGACGTCGTCGGACGCATACAGTCAGCTCTTCCAACGCTTCAGATCTACCCCAGACCCCCATGGACGCATATAAGGGCTTGGAAGACGGGCGCTTGGGAGAGAATTTCTCTCTGATTAAAATGAAATCGCCGTCTGCCTCTGGGAGCGAAGTATCGAGAATGAAAAGCGCGGACAATGCTTCTTCTAGTCAGATCTCAAGAGTGAGTTGGAACATTCCAGTTAGTTCGGTTCATTTACACCCAAACGTTTAGAGACCATCTCTTGATGCAGGCATTAAAGCTCTCCCCCAATGGCTTTGCTCGACGTTCTCAACGCTGCCAGCTAAGCATCCTCTGCGTTTGTTATTACCGGAAAGGCCGTCGAACACCCAGTATACGTCGATGACGCTATCCCCGGCCTTAATAGCCCGTCCAAACAGCCAAACGCAACCCGAAAACTGACCCAATCTTTGCTTTTTCTCTCTATCAACCTACTGGAAACATACAGGGCGATGAATCGGCAAATCAGGTCGATGAAAACGAGGCTGCGCATCATATGCTCCTGTCTACCAACATCGCACGGACCCCACCGTTCAGGGGTTCTCTTTTCGGTGTTCAGAAGTACTTGCTTCCGCATCAGTTGCCACCAAGTCCTGACCATGTGCTTTCACCTCCTGGTATCCTCCCGTTCTCAACCCCCGGACCCAACTCTGTCGTATCCCAGCCATGTGTTTCTGCATCTATGTTTCGTTCCACAACTGGGGACAGTCAGATGGACGCACGAGCTCCGAGCCTACCCCCCGGATTTGACGAACTCGACTTTGTTCCATTTTTGACACCTGGACCGGTTTCAACATTGTCATCAGCGTCCGACACTGTCTCTCACGGCCTTCACTCCGCATATGATTCCGATCCCCAAGACTGCTTGGTAGATAATGTTAGCCTTGCTCAATCTCCCCACATTTCACCCTTCTTGCTTCATGGGCCATCAGCCTCTCACACCGCGCAACCGGTCTCTCCAAACGGCTCACCGCTCTGCCTCCCAGTCGACTTGTGCTTACCTCCATACAATGCTCCCTCTGACCCAGCTCCTGCTTACTCATCTGAAGATATACCTGAATACAGCTACTATGAAGACCCTCTAACGGATGATCATGAGTCGAGCTCTCGGCCCTTGTTCGACCAGCCTTCCTGTGTTGCTTCCAATCTGCCGTACACGTCGACGTATTCCGGGTCAGAATACCGTACGGACAGGCCCATATACTTTGACTCGCCCACAGAAGACCCTTCCGATTCAGATCCCTTGGAACCAGGATACGAAATTGACTACGGGGCCATAGATTTCAGATGGGAGCCGTTCAATAGGAAAGGGATTAGCGAGAGTCAAAAAACGCCCAGCATCGAACCTCATCACGACCCATACAGCATTTACCAGGGATCTCAAGACCCTGGACTTGACTACGCGGATATCACTCAACATCGTGGATGTTCCAACGTCGCTTCTTTGACACCTGAGCGCGTCCCTTCACCAAGTCCTTTTCGATTCTCCCCTGATCAGTTCATATCAAGGGGCACCGTTGCTCCACCACCTGCTCACGAACCCTCGCCCCAAGCTGATCCATCAGACACCCCAGAACCGCAGCTACTCGCTCCAGCATTTGCTCCTGCACCTGGAATTTTTATTTCGCCCCTCCGCGGAGAACCAGCGGCTTCGCTTTCTCCCCTGCCTGTGTGTCTTATTGCTCTTGAGCCCTACCATCGGACGCTTCATTAACTATCATTTTTACGTGCAGCAAAACATGTCGGGAAGCGGGGCCCCACAACCGCAGGAAGAATTAAAGCGAGACTCGGAGCCTTTCAATTCCCAAGCCTCTGATGATAGTATCCGGTCTTGGCGGGATGTGGACGCAGAGACCCTTTCATGATGTCTTCTCATTGAAAATGTACACGGGGACGTCGATATTGCGTCGATATGTGGGGCGCTCTAGCCGGTCGGTACCCGAATAGTACGCCTAGGAGGTAGGATTAGACTCCTTCCGTGCGGACAAGTAATCCATATGATTCTGAAGTCACGTATATTCGAGAGCAGGAGGAAGCAGGCATTTGAGTAAGTAGCGGCCATTGTTCCCTTACACCACATGCATAGGCCAGGTGGAATCTTAACATCTGCACTCGGCTCTGCCCAGTGCCAACCTAATTGTGGCGTCGATTACATCTTCCAAGATGTGAAATCGGTCAAACTATCCGGATATGAATCGGGATTTTTCGCGACTTTTTTTGGGCCTAAATTTGGTTCTCTGAGCCTCCGTCCTCCCTTAACGCAACCGCTTCGGTATGTCGCGTCACCGTCGCGCAGTGGTTTGACCACGCTCCGTCATTTCGCTCTACGCATCTCAGTTGGGACTGGAGGAGCTACGAGTTGTAAAGCGAACTACTTTCTTATATTCTGTTTGCCAGTCTACATCTCCTGAGGAATGACATGACAAATATGCGTGACGTTAAGGGTATAGTGAAGGAATGCGAAAACGAGGAAAGCAATGTAACGAAGGTCCATGGCTATAATCTCTCTCCTACCATGCTCACCAACCAACTTCTCCACCAAGATAGGGCTCTATTGTTAGCCCGGACGAGCCTCGTTCCTTTCGAAGGACGTGGCGCTCTAGAGAATAAATCTCATAAGAATTTGCAGCGAGCCTCATTGCTTTGATATGATGGGGACGCGAGTTTGCGGCTATTGCGTGCATGCGGCTCTGCCATATGCACATTGCGAGATTCATCCCAGTGGTTTGGTTTGGTATGCCATACCAGTAGAGGATTAACTATGTGATACGATGAGGAACACAGATTAACGCGAAAAAAGTTGAGGACCTACTCCACCGTTTCGTACTGCTTCCTCATGAGCAAGCTTATCAGCATCATATAATGCTGAAGCGTTTCCATATGGCGTTAGGCGCTTGCCGACACTCGATGCTCACGAGAATTACTAACCTCCACCATCGCTGCCTGCTTTCCGCTTGCTGCGAAAAACAACGCAGTACCATTCCCGCTCCTCATCTTCCGGAAGCACGAGCTGTGACCAATTAAATGCCTCAGCGTAGGGTTTGCTGACATAGTCCGTATCAAGAGGCTTGAAGTGGTGCAGCGCTTTGTGTAGGGATAGAGAGGCGGGGTCGATATCTGGAAGGCGGGTTTCCGTCACCAGCGGTGGGTGCTCTGACGAGATCGGTTCCGAGGGATACTCTTGAGGCAACGAGGAAAGAAGCGGGGGTAGGTAGAGCACAGGCGCTTGAGGGTGCGTTAGGCTCGTGGAGCCAAAGGACGGCAGTTCATGGGGATCGCGCTCAGCGGGCGAGGCTGTAAGAGAGACGGACAACGTGGTGCATTTGTTCTGTAGCAGGTGCGCAGGATGTGGCGGGTGCGTAAACGTGAGAGTCATGGTTGGGGGCGGCTTGCGACGTAGTTCTAAGCAGGGGGGGGCGGGCAACTAGTCTTCTGGAAAGGCCGAAGTCCAATTTTTAAATGCGATGACAAAATTTGTTGACCACCAATTCAGTCGATGGTAATAATTGCGCCATTGCACGTATTCGGGTTACGGAAATGGCGATCGAGTCGCGGCGATACAAAGTGCCGAAAAAGTGTATCTGTACAAGGATACACTTCTTCCTTGCGGCTGCAGGGACCGACTCGGACAATCCTAGGATCACGTAATACATAAGAGTGGCCGAGGTGCTAAGGCCGTGTTCTCTGGAATATGGCGTTACTGATTCTGAGGCGAAAAGAGGTCAGATCGCGCAATTTGTACGAGAACATACGGGCATGGAGAGATTGTATTCCTGATTATTCCTGGGATCAGACGTGGCCGAAGGACGCAACTAACATGACGGCGACTGCCATTATTGCTTCAATGGAATGAAGGTCTCGAAATGGTACGCACATGGACGTAATTAGTTTGTGGACGTCCGGATTTGGCCGACAACACCAACCAAACAAGCTCTTGACTGGAATCCACGTCCGACCATGGCGAGCAAGAAAGCGGCCGAGTCGACCCTTTATCATCTCAGTCCACAGGGCTTTTGGAAGAAATTCCGTGAGTTTTCACTCCGTGCCGTCTTCGCTTGCTTCACACTCACAGCTTGGTTATAGGCGATGCCGTTGTCGTGAACCCTGAAATTTCCTCTGGACTTCCCATTCAGAGCCTACATCGTCGCCCCCCACCCGCTTCAAGGCCTGAGAAGTACAGCACACCTGCAACGAAAGGTATCTGCCTCCCAGTCCCCCCACCAGCTGGTCCTCACCGAAAGGTTTCTAGCTTCTGATCCCGCACAGAACCCGTACTGGAAACGTGATGTTCGACGCGCATACCCCCAGCTTTCGGTGATAACTCAGACCGAGCTATCTTCGCTACTGATAGAGCATTCCGGAAATCAGTCGTATGCTCAATTCCAACGCGTTCTCTTACCTCAATTGACTAACACCTTGTGCAGCATTCCTCCACCTCCCGAGGAAAAATCCGATGTCCCCGCAACAACTCCAGCATCCGTCGATCTTACCGAAGCAATCGCAGCAATCACGAGCGCTCAGAAAGTGTATGATGAGTCAAGGCTCCCCCCAACCCTCCCCGTTCCTCATAAACGCTGGATTCCGGAACGCGCCCCGGACGCCCCTCATGATCCCCATTCATATTTCCCTATGGAACTGTACAGGTAGCCATGCTCTATCCGGCCTCCCGGAACTGTCTAGTCTAGCTTCTGGGCAATAGATGGAAGTGAATGAATAGCTTGCTGAAATGCATATCAATAATGTATGCTGAGTCTAGAATTCGCACTTATCATTTGAGATGCAGAGCTGAAGGTGCCAATCGTGTGTTGAGGAAGCAAGGACAGATGCTTTAGCTATTCTCATTCCACTCAATAATCTTTACACCAATACACTTCAATCGACGTGCAGCATACTTCGAATGCCGGTTCATCTACCTTGAGTGCATACCGGGCGTGAAGCCAATATGATTCAGTGTCTTCCATTCCTACTGCCCCCGACCTTGATTGTTTTAGCCATAGGATCCTTGCAAAGGCTCGCCACCTACAATGTCGGCGAGACGGTGGCCATCGACTTAATTCCGCCCCATGGCTTGTGCGGTTCTTGACCACCATACATCGTCGATCCTTTTCTGTTTAGAGCCCCGTGCTCCGATGATGCTTTTTTCTAATGCACTTGGATTCAGTTATTGCAGCGTCCACTTGAGATGTGTAGATTCCAGAGTTCGGGCGAACGATCATTATCCTTCGAACTTGATCCTTGATGTAACAAGGGTTTATTCAACAATATACGGAATCGCTATACACACAGAGCTCGAGCCGCTACTAGATTTACACATTACACATATCTAACATTTCAATACTTCGTCTTAAGCTCCTCCTTCATGTCCTCGGTAGGGAATTTGGCGAACGCATCTTTGAGCTTATCCAAAGGCGCTGCCATCAAACCCACGAGAGTTTCAAAGGGTGGCTTATTGGGGGCGGAGGGATGAGCCCTTGCGAAGCACACAGGACATCAGTCCAATCCTCCAGCCACGAAAAATTAGCGGCTACTAACCTGGTGGGAGCAAATTGCTTGGTCCTCTTAAACTTTTGAGCGGCCTCGATACTACCTTGCTTGCCGAGTTTAGGTTCGAGCAGGGGAAGATCCTCTTGTTCTTCGTGATCGTTGTGCCTGTGCAGGACGTCCATGACATTCTTGAGCAAGTCCCCGTGCTCCTTCGATCCCGGGTGCAAGGACTCCAGACGGTAGAGACTTTCTTTCACAACCTACGACACGGCATGTTAGAACGGGGTCAAATTTGTTGGTCCCGCGGCGTACCTGATGATCAGCGCGGTCTTGGTCCGCGAGTTTGGTACCTTGCTGGCCCAAGTGCTGCTCCATCAGGGGATAAACGACGATCTCCTCGCCGATAGCATGGCGAGCGATCTCCCAGCGAAGTTGCGTAGCCCAACGCTCCTGCGCGTCCGCATTTCCAGCGGATTTGACATACTCGTCGTAAAAGTCATACATCTATCGTTCGTCAGTTCAATCGACCCGGTTATGTGGGGGTCAAGTACCTCCTGGTGATCCTTCTCGATTGCGTCGCTCAGAACTCGATGAGAAGCCATGGTGCGCGTGAATCTGATAGTTCTGGGTATGCTTGTGCGTTGAAAAGCCCTGGTAGGAGTAGAAAAAGTGGATATGCGAGTGAAAGCTCTGGCTTGCATGGTTCGGGGTCTCAGAACCTGAGTCTGCTTTATAGCGCAGCAAAGCGGATGACGGAACAGATGACGGTTTCATTGACGAGGAAGTCTAGCAATTAGGGAGCGAATGACGCATGAAATCAAGACCTGCCTGAGATGTCTCTCAGTGAACGGCCCGGCCAAGCCGTAGAGTATGGTATTTGATTTCTGTACTCACACATAGTGACCCCACTCTAGAATGAAGGAGTATTTCGTTTCGAGCCCATGTTATACATGTACAGGTGGTGAGGTCAAGGTCGATCGTTGTTGTCGAAGTCGATCGTCGATCGTTACTGCGCGCCCGTTGTGGTGCCTGTCCATATGCGGACCAGCATTGTTTGCAGAGGTCACAGCTTTCAACACGCGCAAACACCAGAATGTCTGGTACACCACCATCTGCTGCGATAGGTGCATCTGCAGGAGCACAAGCTGCAGCATTCGCGGAGGACCCAAGGTTCGAATCGTTATAGATACCCACTAAGATGTCCTCGATCGCCCTAATTTTATGCCTGTCTAGGATATATTTTTCCCAAACCGCGAACTCTTGGAGACTTGAACAAGATGACGGCACCGAGCTAGAATACGACGCTACGAAGGCAGCTTGGATACCGTTGGTGTGTGCCCTATATTTATTATCGCAATTGTCGCGTTAAATTCTCCCAGGTCGATGAAGATCTCGTGAAACGACAACAAG
Organism: Lyophyllum atratum; assembly: GCA_014905825.1. Lineage (NCBI taxonomy): Eukaryota > Fungi > Basidiomycota > Agaricomycetes > Agaricales > Lyophyllaceae > Lyophyllum > Lyophyllum atratum. The sequence continues at coordinate 108,614 of JACGCN010000059.1, read as the reverse complement.
CCGCCTACGCTGTCGCAGGTGTCGATGAGGAGGTAATCTCGGTTCCACCATGTCTCTACCGTTCAGAATTAAGGCCGTGGCTTGATGCAACAGACTCCAGCCGCTCCAGTATTAGCCCGGGAGAACAAAAAGCGAAAAGAGCCAGTGGACTACACATCCGCCACCCCAGTCTCAGACGCCGGACCATCTATCAAACGCGGGCGCACCGGCGTGCGCGAGAAGGAGAAGCCACCCACCGAACGGAAGTCGAAGAATACCGCAGTGTATGTTACTGGGTTGCCTCTGGACGCGGAGCTCGAGGAGATTGTGGAGCGGTTCTCCAAGTGCGGTGTGATCGAGGAGGACGATGAGGGTGAACCCAAAGTAAAGATGTACGCGAAGGACGACGGGACGTTTAGCGGAGAGGCACTCGTCGTGTATTTCAAGGAAGACTCCGTCTCTTTATCCCTCAACATCCTCGATGATGCAGAATTGCGCTTCGGAGACGCGTCCACGGTCATGACGGTCAAGAAAGCCGACTTCACACACAAAGAAAAGAATACTGCGGGACAGGAGCAGAAACCACGCAAAACGATGGATAAGAAGAAGACGTCGAGGCGGATAGGAAAGATGCAAAAGTAGGTGCAACACCTGGCCTTTATGGTCAAAGACGGAGCATTTCGACTGAGCATTTTCAGGAAGCTCGCAGAATGGGATGACGAAGACGGCTTTGGACCAACATTTAGCCCAGAAGACGCCGCTGCTAGTGTGGCTAACCATAACAGTAGGGTTGTTGTCTTGAAACATATGTTTACATTGGAAGAGCTTGTCGAGGACGCTACCCTACTCCTTGATCTGAAAGAAGATGTACGAGAAGAGTGCGCCTCCCTAGGAGAAGTTACGAATGTTGTGCTATATGATGTGAGTGCCAACCTCCCCATTTCACAGGGCCTGACCTCACATACTCCTTGGAGGATAGAAGGAGAAGGATGGTATCATGACCGTCAAGTTTCGGGATCCTCTAAGTGCACAAGCGTGTCTTTTGGTGCGTCTGTTTGAATATCCTACAAATGTACCAATTTCATCTAGCCTGGCTGTAGAAAATGGATGGCAGGTTTTTTGCTGGCCGTCGGATAGAGGCTGCGCTTTTCTCCGGCAAACAGAGGTTCAAACGAAGCGGAACAGGCGAAGAAATCGAAGGTGAAGGAGATGAAGCCGAGAAGAAACGTTTGGATGACTTCGCGCAGTGGCTGCTCACAGAGGGCGACTGACAAACCACTTCACATTTGACCCAATTTAACCTATATGCTACACTATACTACATGGTCCGCGTCTCATAAAATCTATGGAATCTATCACCAGCAAGAGCATAGGGGTTTCTTGTTTATAATTTCCATGCGCTTCAAAGACTTGAGGATACACCAGATAATGAAAGAGTACACGACGCACCTCTGCAACAACTATCCGTTTTTGCGAAGGCTCAGGTGTCTGAATCCACTCTATGCCCCTCGCACTCCCATGACGGTTGATATGTGATGGGGACACCTCGACGTGTGACATCGACTTGGACATGGCTGCCACATCTTCCTCAACCATGGAACTTGCAGAAGAAGATACCTCGTGGACAGTAGGAAGAGGGCTCCCAGGGGGAGAAAAGGGCGACGTGACGACATTGGGTGATGCCGCAACAGGACTTCCCGGAGTCTGCGCAGCCTGTTTGGCTCCACGAATGGCAGCTACGCCGACATCCACCTCTTCGCCATCGAATGTGTCGTCCACTCCGAGCCTCTGTAGACTAGCCTCAACAGCGTCCAATCGTTCCAGATGCTCCAGTACCGTGACACCAGTGGTGCCCGGGTGCACACGTTGGAATTTAGTGGCGAATGAAACCGGCCGCGGCGCACCCGTCGCATCGGTCGACGTCCGCCTCATGGGTGGTGGGAATTCAGCACTGGTGCTGTAACTCCTGGGTCGCCGGGGTAGCGGGACGCTACTAGCAGATGTGGTAGGAGAGGATGTTGCAGGACCACTTATATTCTGGGACTCCAGGATATCGTCCGAGATTTCAAGATCATCATCCCATACGAGGGCTGGCTTTCTCCGCGTTAATTCCAGAGGACCTGCAAAAGAGTCAGGGGAGTAATCCTTGTCGCCGCTACACCGCACGTACCCTCATCCTAGAATTAGAAGCATTAGACTCACAACGTTGAGAATGGTAAACGACACACACCGAGTGTTTGAGAGACTGCACTATGTTCCAGGCCTGCCCTATTGAACGATATCAATACCTGTCAGACCACATTACGGACCCAGCCAACCTTTAATGACGGCGAGTTGCCTCTATAGATACATCATTAGTCAAATTCAGCTTAGTTAAGGAGGTGATAAATCACCCTAAACATCTTCGGATGGAAATCAGGGTCCACAGCGAAGAGTTTCTCAAGTTGGAAAGTAGTCTCTTCCCACCACGCTTTAGAGGTCAGGAGAGGGAGGAAATGATTCCGGGTCTTCTCGCTGAACGGCCGTCCAATCACGCTAACAGGGAGATATAACCAGCCATATGTATATGAGCGCCATCCTTGGGGGTGTTCGTGAGGGAACGACAGCGAATTGTCGATAGCTGCAATGTGTATGTGAGGAGCACGGGTATAGTCGGCTGGAGGAGCTGAGGGTTCTGAGGGTATTGGTGAGGTAAAATACGGCGAGGATGTGGTCATGCTGGGAGCACTTGACGAGGCCTCTCGTCTGAGTTCGCTCATGACCGGCATCCCCTTCCGGACTGAACGAGAGGGCGCAACATCAACAAGGGTTTTCTCGTGATCGGCTTCGCAGTATTTGATCATGTAATTATCAGCGCCGCGATCAGTGTTCAGCATAAGATAATCTTGAGAGGTTCTGAGGGTCAGCAAACAGGGCCCAGCCGATGGAGTCAAAGCCCTTACCCAAAATAACAAGCCTGAGAAGTCAAGTATGAGTGACGTGACAGTTCTTCAAGCTACAGGGGACTGACTTTTCTAATTCTTCGCGGAAGCTCTTTTGGAGTGTTTTACTCCAATAGAAAGGTCTCTGTACGATGTTCGACTCGCTTGAATCATAAAAGGCTCGTTCATCATCGTAGTCGGGGTCATAAACATCTTCAATATCGCCTGTTCTCCCGCAGACGATTTTGAACGTGTTGAGAAAGCGTTTTGAGATGTTCCCTTGGCGGTGGCTGGAGTCATCAAACGTATCAGCAATTGCACGTCCAGGCCATGGATGTTTCCGGAGGAAGTCCGACGCATCTGTGGTACTATAAGTAGTGAACCTTTCGAATAAGTCAGAAGATGTACCTTGGAAGCCGTGCAAGAAATACTGCATGCTGCCAATCTTCTCTGGCAGAGGTTTCCCTTTCTTTGCGGCGCTCCGGTCGAGCCAATCGTAGAAGAATGCCTGAACGAGAAACAATGAATATGTGGAGCAGTCATGCGAAGGGAAAGGCCTTCTCACAGGACTCGACAAGGATACCAACTGAGTAGGAGGGACTATATGAAGAGAGAGTCGGTCATCCAATAGAGAAGCAGCAGCTTCGGAGATATAACTGAAGAAAAGTTACAAAAATATTGAAGCTAGAAGGAATTAAACATACCTGAGATTAGGTATAAGACATGCCCGGCCAAAGGGAATGATCCATCTGAACTGCCTATGTATCCATTTCGTTGTCTTCAAGGCTTTTAGCAACGCTACGTTCACCACAGCCAGAAGGCAGATTTCACCTTCGGATTGAGCCGTCCATAGGGTTCCTCGTCTTTCGGTTTGAAGACCCTATAGCAGGAGTGATTAGAGTTGATTCATACTTATTATCCTCCAGGCTTACGCCACCGTCTGCACTCGGCCCTCAACCTTTGCGCGGGCAAAGTATGAACCTGAAGAGCCTTTCGTAATCATCTTCGGGTGGATGCCTTCTGCAATAGCTGTTTTCACAGATTGAACAATGCTAAGCCAATCTTAATCAACTACAGCACGAGACAGACGTTTGAGAGGCTCACGTATCATAAGCCGCTTGCGTCATAGGTGGTTTATGGTCCAGGGTCTTGACCTGGCAGATATGTGAATGAAGCCTTCCAGAGAGAACACAGACTACAACGTACGGAACCGTGATAAATCGTCGTTACTAGGACCTGTGGTTCAAAAACACTATGCCAAATTGCTCTCCTCTCATGGTTCAGACCTGCTTTCTTCTTCCGTTTGACTTTCTGTGCTATAGACTCTGTCCATCTGTGCATGTAGTATGAGATATCGCAGCATACAAGATAATGAATAGGACTAGCCTCTTGAATGCATTATCTAGCTTCTTGAGATCAATGCTTCCCGGACGGCCTGGGCGACCATGGCCACGTGTGGCGGTGGTAGGCCTTGTTGACGGACCTGGTTCGACTTCTTCGATATCTACTTCCTCGTCTGCTTCGCCAATCGACTGTGCGATAGGCGTATAGCCCGTTCGACTCGACATGAATGGGCCGCTAGCTCAAGTGTTGTGCAGGCAGGGTTCGATCACCACGTCTCGGACTTGTCACATGCAGGTCCGCGAGGGTCACGTAACAACCCGGGCCGGCTCAAAAGCGCCAACCTAAACTCTAGTAATAAATCTCAATCCTCTCCTTCGACTGTTGTAGTGTTCAATACTTCGGTATTTATGGATTTATGGAGCTCATCTCTAACGACAGGGAACGGGAACAAACACTCTCACATATACAACGCACAGGTACTGCAGAACAAAGGGAGCATGTTCAGATCCACGAAAAGTGTCGACAAATCATGCAAATCCTATAGATCACCAGAAGGAGCTACCCATACCGTCTCTGCATCGTCCACAGTTGTATAGCTTTCTCCCTCACTGCTAAGCGCCGCCCACTCGCCCTCGACAGCGCCCACCTGCAAAGATGGTATCTTCGCTCCTCTCTGCTTCAAGAAAGCAACAACCTCATGTACATCTCTCCATCCTTGCGGTTCCACGTCCCCGTTCTCGTTCTTCACTTCGACTACGCGCCCGTGGCGCTTCGCAAGGTGCGCGCTTGCCTTCACCTGAGTCGACGGCGGAGCACGCTGGAGATGGTCAAAAAATACAGCGAGTGCTTTCACCGCCTCGACACGTGCCCTTAGCACATGTCGCACAAGGCGCCGGGAAGGAGGACGACGCTTGGGGCGGGTCTTCACAGGTGGTTCTTCGATGGGAATGGTCGTTCTCAGAGCTGACGGTGGTCCAGGCGAAGCTACGCCAGGGGTCGAGGGGAAAGGGCTTGTATCCCGTGAACGCAATTCCGACGGCTTTGGCCTGTCCACCCACGGATTCTCTTTAGGGGGAGCAGGGGTGGTATACTGAGATAACGCCGCGAGGGAGAGATCCCATCGTGTGGGCACCCATACGCCGACCAAGACTCGCCAAGCAGCAATAATGCGCTTTGCCCTGTCAGAAGCTTAATACAACGAAGTTCGAATCACAGGCAATGAGTTTACCGTTCATAATTGACTGTGACAAATAGGGTAAGCTCGGATCCTCATGAACAGCAATGGAAACTGACCATCAATTATTCTGTTATGATAGTTTGCGAACAAATAGACCGTGGTGGCGGCAAACAGGGCACCTATCGGAGTATACCACAACAAAGCCCACAAGAAAAAGAATGCCGCAGGATAAATGAGCACTAGGGAGAGCAACCCGAACACCACTTTATTCTGTGCCTGCGTTTCTTCCTCATCTTGAACGAGTCTTGCGCCAAGACGGCCCATGAAGTACACTGGCAAGTGGACGATCAGCGGGAAGAAGAAGAAAGGTAAGCGGATGAGAGCAGAGATCGTGTCGCGGATCAGGATGAGAAGAGTATACAGGCGACTGGGTACAGGGACCGGGGTATTCGGGTCGAGGGAACGAGGAAGTGGTAAGGACGACAGGACCGAATTCGTCAGGTGAGATGATTGTAAGAGTGAGTAATATTCAAGAAGGTTGCGCTTGGCCGATTTGAAATTAGACGTAGAATTTGGTGTGGAGAACAAGTCCACCAAACTGAAATAATATTTTGAGTCGAAGGAATTCTAAGAACAGAGGGACCACATACGTTTGTGAAATTACAACAAACTCGTCAAGGTTGATAGATTTCGTACCCTCCCACAATATATCGCGGGCTATACGAGCAACATAAAGAGTATCCCTAATGAGAGACCTCGTCTGCGCGTCGTTTAACTCCAGCAAGATTGACGACGCACCAGTCCGGAGCATTAACAGTAGCCTCCACAAGCTCGCTCTCAATTGCGCGGGTGAGACGTTTAACGGCTGCCCTAGGAGCGCCTTCTTCACTGGAGAAGAACTGTTCCTTGTATGAGTCCAATGTAATCGGTTGTCCAAATCTACGAAACATCAGCGAAGAGAAAACGAGATAGCGTAAATCTACCCACTCTATTATGACCTGGAGAAAGTATAGTATAAAAAACATGGCCTTTTTGGACAGGGGTTAAAACACTCACGTCACTTCGGTACTTGGACTTGTCGGTATAAACGATGGCAGCCGGTATGATGATTACGTCCTGAGGAGGTGCGACTCCGGGGTTTTCCTGTTTCCATTTGGCATATTCCAACGCTGCCCATGCCGCCCCGTCCTTGACTTGCATGATTTTTGGCTCCGTATAGCTCGTGCCTTCTGGGAACAATGCCACCGCCTGACCCTTCGAGAGAGCCTCGAAGGTTCCCTTGAACAGGACCTGTCGATCTTTCGACTTGCGGTCTACAGGTATATTACCCGAGGAGAATAAAATGTATCGGACAATTGGGTTCACGAATAAGGTCGCTGTCGGGGAATTTGAATACAGTCACATGTATGTTAGCGTATGGTGTATCACCTTTACTCCAATAGTTCAGTATCCGATGATGCGGAAACGTCACCGCTGTAGTTGAATGAGACGAGGAGATTTCGGGACATCCGTAATGCACGCACATAGAACAGCTGGATCCAACATCATGTTGTGGTGCGTCGCCGTCCTATACAGTGGTCAGAATGCCATAAGTTTAGCATGCCGACCGCGTCTAGAAGGGAATTACACGTACACTATGATGGGACCATCCTTGGGTACGTTCTCCCCTCCTATGACACGAATTTCTGAGAAGAATGACGACAGCGCCCAACCCGAAATTTGGCGAATAAGCCTATGCAAGACCTTGGGGTCGGACGACATGGAGGCTCAGGTAGAGGTGTACCGCAGACGCAGAGCCTGTGATCCCAGCACAGAAAGGGCTGAGAATAGGAGCCGCGACGAGGCTGGCCAGATGCTATGGAACAAGGAGTGTCCAGCGGTGGCTCATTGGGTTTCATTTCAGGCACGCTGGGGTACCAAGGCTAATCACGTGAGCAATGATCGGTGACCGAGACCCCAGACTCAGTCGCTTGCGCCGAGCTATAATCTGCTATAATCTTTGTTCTCTTTGTACTGACAATCACCATGTCATTGTGTCTACACACACTAATCATCTTCTGGCCGTCTTAAGGACTGACGTTGGAAAGGATGCGCGGTTCAGCCAGATCATGTGTGCCACCGAGTAGGTTAAGGTATATATATACCTTAAACCAGCAACATTCTCATCTATCGACGTCCATCATGAGACTCCCCGCAATAATTCCAGACTCCCTTCAATCCAACGAACTTGAGGCATCATATGTGGTTCACATCCAACCAACGGTACGCGGATGATCATAATTTCACGCCCCTCATCGTACTGAAATTATTTAGGTGCCACAGGGACCATCAGAGCCCGCACCTGGAGAGAGATCACTGGAGCAGCCAGACGATGCGGCAGGAATGTGGGCTGCAGAACAAAGACGTTGGAAGGTGCAATACAGGGACCGTCCGCTTCACGTCGCGGACGAAACTTCTACAATCAAGGTGGAACTCCCGCAAGAACTCCCCAAACCGTCATCTCTGGAAGGGGCGGACATAACTCGAACAGGACGGATCCCCGCCATAGCCCGTTGCATGGCGGGGGTGTTCCCGTATACCTTGCGAATGCTAAGGAGAGCTGTGATCATCGCTGTCTGGTTGACATCCTTCGCATTCGTCTGGCTGATCCTTTGCGCAGCATTCCAAGTCCCACCCCTGCCCCAGTCCGCTGTGACATCCTTCTGCGAGATCGACATTATTTCTGATACCTATCTGTGTGGCAAGCCAACCGTCGAACGTTCTACCAACAAAGTAGGCCCAGAACGAGCACAATGGGCTGATTTCCCAACCCTCATGATGGTGCAAAACGCGATTGCAGAAACCTTTGCTGGTGATATTCCCGTTGCATCCGATTTGGCACTACAGATCACCAAGGCAGAGCTTGCAACCAGTGATCTCATTGCTGCCGTCCGTTATAGCACTTTGACGACTGCAGAGCATCTGGCAGATTCTTTGACAGCTTTTGTTCGAGATGCGGTAGTAGTTGGGGATAGTCTGCAGGACCTTGATGCGAAAGCTATGGGTGCCATTGACAGGTACGGCGAGATCTATTCCCACCCGAGTCCCCTTGATTTTTGACCTTTCTCTCTTTAGCATCATAGGCATCAACGTCTGGGCCCTGCAGACCATCGAACATGCAAAATCCGCGAATTCTGAATTCATGTCGTCCCTGGCTGCCTGGTGGACGAAGAAGACTACCAAAGAAGTCATCAACGAGAATTTCAACGAAGCGATGACTGCCCAGTCTACGATCCTCTTCCATCTCATCGTGCTCGCCGAAGGCTCCCAAGGAAAGCTGAAGCGCATGAAGGAGCAGCTCCAGGCAATCCGTGATTCCGCGAGGAAGGAGAACATCCATTTAACCAGGGAAGAGGGGGAGCTTCTCGCTTCCATATGGCCAAAGGTCGGGAGCAAGCGTCGGGATCTTGATCGATTCGCAACAAATCTAGAACTCTTGGCGAACCTGGAGAGGTACACTGACGTTGCGAAGTTGCATATCGCGCAAGCGCTTTTGAATTTAAAAGCGATGCAATCGCAGATGAAGGTTTTGCGGAGCAAGGTGTCCCAGCCTGAGATTGCGGGCACTAGTATTCCTGTAGACGTTCATATTCGGACGATCATGGACGGAATACACAGAATGAAGGAAGGGAGAATCCGCGCTCGAGAGAGGGAGGGTGATATTAGAACCATGGGTGCATAGGTAGTCGTTGCATGGGATTAGACTTGTATCATATACTGAGTACCGAGATTCATCGCTTTCCTTTTTCTTTCGGCCGGACAGTAGGACGAAATTCTCGTATAAGGTTTGCGTTATCGCAATCCATCGCCAGTCCACGGCTTGAGAAGCCTAGAAATGGTCACCCAGGCGGCTGGTATCATCATGTCAAGCGTCGTATGTCGAACTTGTTTGAGGACAGAGTTCTCATACAATAAATATGAGTGATATGAGTGCCATGTTATGGAGTGAAAATTTTCTTGTGGCCTCGGCGAGACGCGAGCCGCGTTTTCTTCTCTTTGCCGATGGCATGTGAAGTCAGGTCCCGGCGGATGCAGACGTTCCAGTGAGTTCATGACAGGGTTGTCTGGCACGTTAGCCTTCAAGTACCCAATGAGATTCGATGGCGCACCCATCAGAATCAGCACATACCAGTAACCGCAGCGGCAATGCGAAGACAACCGCCGGACCGGTAAACACTGCACTGCACTTCAGATCGGGGTAAATGCGCGAACACTTATCGCTGAACTAATCTCGACCCAGGCCGACATAACCGCAGCTGACACTTTGCTGGTCTGCTTGACGTGAACCGCGTGTAGATCTTATACGTGCAGCATGGAATACACTCTGAGATTGACCACCTGGTCATAGTCATGGTGGACACGAGCGACCCTGAAATACGGGGCCTTGCGTTTTTTCCGTCGATAAGACGCCAGAACCCAGCCCGATCCGCTAACGTGAGGTCTGGGAGGTAACCTTGTCTTTTGGGCAAGTGGGAAGGGATCTTCTGGTGTCTAGAGTCACGAAGTACTCCGTGCATTAGGCTATACGACTGAATAGGAAATGTGAAAGAATGCCACGGTATGAACGGCCCATTGACGAGCAATACAACGTCGTGTCGATGCGATTTAGATGCCGACGGTAAAGGTTCTCCCGGAGAGCGACTTGTCCAATCCGAGCGAAGAAACTAGAACATAACATTTTATCACAGGCCGCCTGTCGCTGCAAAATGAGGGGTAAGCTGCCTGATGATGTTGTCAGGACGGTCACCTGGCGGTGATTCCGAAACTGCAAGGAGTAAGCCCAAAAAGGTATGATATCTTCGGAGTCAATCATGGTTATAGATCCAGGTCTATCTGTTTTCTGATGAGTTAACGAAGTAATGATCAAAAAACAAAAAAGTTGCGAACCCGGGAAGTTGGTGCAACGACAGTTGGGAGAGTAGAACGTGGTGCAGTGCTAGAGGCACAATATAATTAATTTTCAAGGCATATGTGCTATCTCGGCCAGACGAACTGTCCCGGAGGAAGTGGATAGACTGTCAGTGAGCAAGTTGTGAGCAAGTGAGGACGCAGTTTACCTGAGAAATGCCGCGGGTTCTGATTATGGATGAGGCCGCCGCCAAGCAAGACCAATCAACAGCGGTGCGATTGTTGTCGTGTCAGTGACACGCTCTGCGACCACGACCAACCGCCAACTGGGGGCTGTATTTTCTACCCAGGATACACCAGGAATATTCTCTCCCCAATGCATAGCATATTCTCCAGGATCAACAATGTCTCTGCCCTGCTTTCTTCGTGTATGATGTGCCTTTTGGCAGCCATCGCTCTCTCGTCTCTCATCTTCACTGCGGACCCCAAGGGAGATCTTCAAGTAGCGTCTATCAAAGTGTGAGCACTGCATGCTTGCATAGAGACTTCCGACGCGCATTGACAGCCCTCATTCCAGACACCCAACAAATAAGCGTCGTTATTCAACCAAGAAGCAGGAGCTTGCATTTGTGAACTTTAATATAAGTGCTGGTATGCTTGAGCTCTTCAATTAATACCGTCTTACCCCCGTTGACATATGTCTTCACATCCTTCCTCAACAGACCTTACCCCTCTTTTCCACTGGAATACGAAACAACTTTTCTTGTACCTCGAGGCGGAGTATACCAATGCGCAAGGAGTAAGTCTGAGCAATTTCTTCTGATTTTGAGCGATGGTCCCTATCATCAACAACACGTTGCGAGATTGCGCGCCAGGTCGTCGGACCTTTCATCCCTTTGGCACAAGCTGGTGTTCATTGACATACTCTTTTAGGTTAAGAACGACGTCGTGATTTGGGATCGCATCGTGCGGCGTAAAGAAGATGCAATCGTGAACGTCGTAGGGAAGAATAAATATATGTTCCGGGAGCTCTCTTCCACTTTTAAGTGAGTTGATTTCAATTCCATGGAAGCTCGTTGTCCGCGAGTGCCGTGCGCGTATGAGCGCTCCCTTGGCTCATGTCAAATTGCCCATAACTTCCTATCCTCTTCACCACCTCTCCGTCTTCTACGTGTAATTGAATACGTCACTAATTGACATCCCCCCTAGAAACGTTCCCCCAGCTCATTACGCTCTGAAGTACAACGTCATGCCCTATGTCGGTGCGTTGACGTATGGAGAGGCGGCGAGGACCCTCGAACCAGTGGCTTTCCCCGAATCCCAAAGTCGTGTATCATGAATATTTCCAACCACGGTTTAGGTCTAATTGTTTTAGTTAATTCTTGTACTTGTGCACTCAGTCCATCCGTCTGACGGGCACCGACTCGGACAATCGGGTTCGGACCGTTTTTCGACACTTTTGAAGACAGCTGGTAGCAAAGCATACTGACTTATGATGCGGTACAGCTTGGCTTTCGAATATCCGCGGGTATCCTCCTTGCCCTACGTAAGGGATGAAGGGTGCTACTGAGTAGGGTTTAGGCACACGGAACTTGCTATATCAGGTCGGCATGGTAGTTCAGGGAGAGGAGGATCGTGAACGAAGATGACGCGCGTAGCTCAGGCATGCGGACGTTTTAATCCCCAACTGAATAGGGGAGGCACGCGCCACAAACCCCTTGGGGCGTTGGCCCGGGTCATCAACATCGAGACTGATTCTCCCGCTTTTAGGGTTGAGAGCTTTGGACTCGGAGGCTTCAAGGTCGGATGAGATAAGGGTTCTAATCGCTGGGGACTGAATACATCGTCAAAAGTTGGTCAAAAGGCAGAGGGAATTGTGATGAATCAGTGCAGCCAGCTTATCTTTCACACGCCGACTGCCTGGCGGAATGATTTCTCAAATGGGGAACTTCTCTGCTACTGCTCCCACCAGATTGTACTTGTTCCAGCTTCAACGTATGACTGTGACTGGTACCCTCTGATACAAGATAGCGATATCATATTAGATTGCACGAAACCCGGTAAAATTTGAGCAGAGCATGAACAGCGCCCATGGACAAACATGTCAAGAGATTGACAGTGAGTTGAATCCGACTCGGAATCTGGATTGATCATGAAAGACTGATATGGCTCCGATTTCATTGATTAGATGGTATCAAATAATTGAACTGGGTAAGGGGACCACGCAGATTTGTAGGTCCACATTTTTGTCAGGGCAAGGGTGGTCTTCTGACCAGGAGCATGTCGGACACAATTCTTTCGAAGTTAGAGTGGCTTGGCTGGCGGCCGCTGGAGCTTACATCGATTTGCCTATTTACCTTCTCGGACCTTCTCATATTAATATCATGATCCCATCCATCTGACGTCCCTCTAGTTTTTTCATCGACTAGGGTCCCTGCTTTGCTATCATCTCATCTCAACGATGTCTACCACAGGGGACTTCGCTCAGAACATCTACGAATCTAACATAGCTCATTCACCGTCAAGCGAGTCCACGCCATTGCAGCACTTCGCCTATTCACACATGCCGGCATCACAAGCCGCTGAACTGCAAAGCAATCACGAGGCGAGTTGTCGACCAGGTTCTGCTTCACACACACCTTAACCTTCACATTGATCAGTCGTCCATGAGCGGAATGCCTGACCCCGAGCCGCTGTCGGCGTATGCTCGCTGGAAAATTGAAAACGACGAGAGATTTTACGCGACGTTTCCTCAGGCGAGATACGCCGCTCACGACTACAACACGGTCTCAAGTGCATATTGGGACGGCACAGGTTATTACTATAATACGGATGCCCACGTCGCCACTCACCCGGGCCTGACGAGAACCAGCTCTGTTTCTCCCTCGTCATTCGCGAGTTACGAAGACGTCCCCACCTCCCAGCCCCTCCAACACCCACATTATAACCACAACGACTACTTCTCGCACGAATCAGCCCAACCTTCAGTTCCCGTTTCGACTGCGCATGATTCTTACCCGAGGAGTAGCCATGAACACCCCTCGTCCACTCCCTACGACGTAAGTTATCAGCGACTTTCTGCCGTTACGTAGATTGATGGTATCTGTCGTACAGATGACGGGCCTCGACTCTGTATATCGCCCTACAAACCTGCCACCAACGGAAGTTATCCATACCGACATTGTTGTTCCGTCACAACAGCCAGAATCGTGCAAGGTCGAGCCACCGCTCATGGACCACCTTCCGCCTCCGGACTCGCCGACACCATCTAGTTCCTTGCATATCCCGACCCTGCACGACACCGAGAACAAGCATAATTATTATCATCAGTCGCATCCTTATGCACAAGCTGTAAAGACGGAACCCTCCGCACTGGTGCCCCTTGATCACTATGCATCTCACCACCACATTCCTCGGCATTCACACCCCTCATACAACTATTATCCGGTCCACAACCCTCAGCCTCCACCCGCTGACTGGCCCACTGTACGCGCCCCCTCGCCTCGTGGCATACGCCTAAGCCCACTCCCCCCGTCGAGGCGACCGCACTCCAAGAAGCCGCCACTTGCGTGCATCTTCTGCCGAGGAAGAAAGATCGCGTGTGGTCCCCCGGATTCTGGAAGCACAGATAGAAGCTGCAAGTGAGTCTTTGCGTCCCCTATCTGCTATCCTCTTTCCTGGTTAGGCACGACCCCGCGCATTATGTCCTCACATTGATGCACGAGGCCAGCTGATGACCGTGTCACTGTGTCAGCATGTCCATATTTGGTGTTGGTCTAGTGTGATCTTTGGCTTATGCTTTCTTTTCGTCGCAGCCAATGCCAAAGGCGTTCGATCAAGTGCGAATATCCTGCGGAGAGTCGTCGGGGTATGCGTAAGAAAAAGGTTCACGCTGCGCATGCCGCGGGCCCAAAGGTTCGGCTGGGGAAGAGGTCAAGAACATTGCAGTAGAGGCCTAGCTTACTGGGTCAGATATGTTTCGTTGGGTGACCGGATGTTGCGCACATCGATGCCAACGCCAGAAGGGTTTTCGTTATCAGCTTTCTTGCACTCTACCACATACATTGAACCAAGTTCGTGTCAATACATATTTTACCTTAGTCTATTTCGGATCCTATATATGTACATATATAATTTTGTATCCGCAGTGCATATACAAAGTACTCGTGGCATTGGGGCCACCTTCTCTCAGAACTTTCCTTCCGCATCTTGGTCTTCCTATCTTGGTACTTAGTAACCAGAGAACGGGCCTCTGAAGGTTTGATGACAGTAATCATACTTTGTATTGACTTCCATGTACGTGTACTCCGATGTGTTACAAATGAAACGGAACTGCAATAAAGAGGGTGGTAGGTAGATACGACTAGATGAGAGCATAGATCATAGCTGATAAGCTAGAGCGATAGACGTTAAGGACAGTGATATAAAATGATATAACGAGGAGAGAAGCAAGACCCAAAACTAGATATAACAAAAATTAGGTATGACGAGCGACCTTCTGAGGGTGGCGAGAAGAGCGCCTGGGCTGGATGGCCTCATCCCCGTTGTCAGCATTCTTCGCACCTCCTTGGGCACGAGTCGACTTCTTGAGAGGAGAGGAAGCAGCTTTGCTCTTACCACGGCCCGCTTTCCCTGACGTAGCCTTCGAACCTCTGAACAAGTCGTCATCCGAACCCGAGCTCAGCTGGTCACTCAGGGGGCTGGATCCGTTGATCTCGGCATCCATAGAGGCTTCTTCCGGTAGGGGGGTAAGCTCTGAATGGACGCGCTTGTTCTGCCCCTTCGTCAAGTTGCTGGGGCCGGCAGCGTGCTGCTGCTGCTCTTTCTGCTGTTGGGCGGCGGCGTGGGCTATCATCTCCCAGGAGGGCTCGGCGATGGGCTTGCCATCCTCGGCAGCCTGCATAAGGAGGTGGCTGCCACGCTGGAGAGGTGCGGTCCTGGAGGCATCGCGCTTGACACCCTTGGGAAAGGCTCCGGGGATGGCTGGGGTGCTTGACGCAGGTTGGATATGGAGGTTCTGGAAGCCGTCGTTCACGGAGGCACGAAAGTCAGCCTCATTTTGAGCAGCCGACGAGACCATGGAGTAGTCGTCGGTGGGGATGCTGCTCGTGGAGGTCGTAGCACGATGGGGGTAAACGGGCGTGTATGACGTCAGCCAAGGGTGGTGCAGAGCCGCTGTGAGTGTCATTCGTTGCCGGGGATCTTCCTCCAACAGGCCACGAATGAAATCATGGGCTGATCGAAAGTGTTAGGATGGACATGAATAGTAAACTGGGAGTACCCACCAGCGTCGCTAACATTCATGTTGGTAAGACAATTCCAGTCGATAGTGCGTTCTGAGACACGAGTACGAATATCCCTCTGACCCTCATCCTCGATGAAGGGACTGGCATTAGCGAGCCTGTTGGATTGTATCAGTAACGTGTCAAAGTCAAAACTAATGGAACATACATCGAGAAGACGATAACCCCGACGCTCCAACTGTCGACGACATTATCGTAACCTTCGTTATTCTCCTGTCTCACGACCTCAGGCGCTAGGTAGCTCGGAGTACCACACATCGTCTGGGGAAGAGATCAGTGACATGCTGGCGCGAATCATGACTCTAATACACACCCTCAACATGGTGAGACTGTCAACGAACTTGGCAAGACCGAAGTCGGCAACTTTGACGATCGGTGGGTTGTCCTTGGTGAGAAGAACATTCTAGAAAGGTATTATAAGTATATATCGTGGATCGCCGGCAGGGATGAGTACCTCTGGCTTGAGATCGCGATGGGCGATGTTCTGGGAATGAATGTACTATAGGCGGCCAGGTGAGAGATATGTTCAGAAGCGAGACGCGAACGCTCGTACCGAAAGAGCGTCGCAAAGTTGGTATGTGATGTGCTTGGCATCGGCTTCACCTGAGAATGGAACATGTTTGTCTAGTTATGCACGGGCCAAGATGGCTATCCGGGACTCACTGAGGCCGTTGTTCTTGAGAATATAATCAAGGAGGTCCCCGCCTTCAACAAGCTCCAGGACAAGATCTAACACACTTCGTAAACAAGGTGCGATTATGAATAAGTATTGAAGCAACATACTGATGTCGTTGGAGTTCTCCTGGAAATAGACCTCTTTTAGCTCGCAAATGTTCGGGTGCTTGAGCTTTTCTAGGATACTGATTTCCCGCATGAAGATCTCACTCCGAGGGCGGGTCGGTTGCTGTTCACCAGGTGAACGAACGTTCCTACTCTCCTGGATCATCTTGACCGCAACCCATTGGCCAGTCTCGCGGCAGATGGCTTTCATGACGACGGCAAAGGATCCCTTGCCCAGTTCTTGGGTGATGTCATAGAACGCATAAAGGCCAGTGGTAGGGGGCCCGCTAGCAACGTGACGGTAAATAAAGCCTGAATCGAGGCGTTAGTTGGCGTGAGCGGGAGAAACGGTGTCCACGCACGATAATCCTCCAGCCCCGAGTTGTGAGGTTGTGGCAGGTTAGTGCCGAACGCGATTTCGTTGCCTTCGCGGAGAATACGCGTCGAGCCACGACCAATGCGGCTACCGTTGATCTAACAAAGCTTAATTTAGTACGCATAGTACTGCTAAGTGGAATGTAACTTACAAAGGTGCCGTTGCTAGAAAGGTCCTGGACTACAACGTTCGTGCTCTCGTCGGACCCATCCCAAGTGATGGTGCAGTGGAGGTTGCCTATACGGAATAAGTTACATTGCATATGAAAGAGCTGGGAAAGGTTTACTCACTAACTTTGAACCCCGGCAGAACAATCTGGTTCTGCTCCGTGTTTCGGCCGATGGTATAGCGCGGATGAATCTTCCAGAAGTCGATCCTGGTAAGTGCGGGGCTGCAAGGCTGGAGGTACCCCCAGAGATGCGAGTCAACGGAAGGGTTGGCCTGCTGAGACGCTTGCTGAGTCGACTGGGTCTGCTGCTGGGTTTCTTCCATGCCGTCGTCGCCCATCAGATTGTCGATTGAGTCATCCATCATGGTGAGTGAACTGTGTGTGGTTTAGGCCGATAGACAGAGAGGAGTTGATTGTACGGCGAATTGGTTTGGGATTCTTCGCTTTTATAGCAAAGACGCGTTTTCAAGCCCCGATGACCAGAGGAGAGCTTTGACCTGTGGTGGCCCAAGTGTCGGGAGGTTGAAAGGAAGTTTGGCAGACAACTGTCGCGATTCGCGTGGCGTAAATACACAAAAGACTCCTAACTTGGAGATTCCGTTCAGAATAGGGAACAAATTGCTGGACAAGGCGAAGAAATCGACCTTGATGGAGCTGCGTAGGGAGAGCTTTGGCAACACGTTCAGCAGCTTTGACCTACTAGCCGACAAAACAAGAACAGAACTTTGGCGATAATCCACGTGCACGTGGCCGAACTACGCGAGGTCACCGGCGACCGCGCTTCGATTCGAACATTGTTCGGCCCAACCAACAATTGCCTCACTACGCTGACCTATTATCCTCATAAATCAAAGCTACCCTTGCAATCGGCCATGAAACTTTTGCCGGCCACGTCCTTATCCCCCTAATTCAGTGGCATGCACGGTCAGGCCCTCCCCTAAACTACCGTCACAACTTTCACGAATCGCGGTCAAGACTTGAAACACGCTGAACCTTATCCCATTCACAATTACGAAATATCCCTGGCGCAGACGCAAATGGGTTCTTTGCGTCAACGATGCTGGTCCTATTCTGTATCCAAGCCGAACGTCGCCAACCTCGTTGCACGCTAATCCCCACCGGCATCCAAGTTTTTTGGACGTGTCTTTCGCTCACTAAAGGAGCATAATACCGAATTAGACAAGCAGAAGACGTGTATCAAAATCCATTTACCGTAGCGTCGCATTGCCGTTGTGTGAGACACAGCGCAGGTCCGACTCCACCGGTCTGAGAGCAGGCAACATATCAGTGAGCGCTTTCTTCAATGTCATATAACTTGTTTTACTCCTCGATGATAGCAGCAGATTTGGTCCGGCTGAAAGAAGGAGCAGTCTGTATCGATAAAGCACTGCGGATACGCCACTGCACTCGGTATCGAAGCAGCTATACTAGGGCAGGCCAAGAAGGCGACCAAAGTCAAGAAGCTCGTATACCTCATGTTTCAATTGGTGGAGACTGTTGGAAGCTTCAGTCGACTTGTGACACGCGATGCAGACATGGCCAAACGTACCAAGTAGGAAAAGGAAAAGGAGGCAAGGATTGTCTCTCATTTCAAGAATTGCATCTTAGTCTTATACATATGCGTCCCTGAGGCCCGAGGCCGCAGTAGACTGTTCCTAGTCTCTCCTAGACAGACAGCGCATCAATCGTTCATCCATCCTGTAGACTGTTCTCATATTGGCTACCTTCATGCATGCATCTTGCTTGGAATGCATCCTAAAGTCGAGCTAGAGTCCTTATGGGTCAGGTCCCGTATCGCTAGAGCATCATCTAGCCATTTTGAAGTCTTCGACGAAACCGCGACGAGAATGCCACCTGTAGTACATACTTGAATGACATCAAGCCAAGCGCCTGGCGCCTGGTCGGGGTAGAGGACCGAACACGATTTAGGGGTGCATGTCAGAAGTAGACGTCTGACACTTACGGTAGGAACCAAGTAGTGAGAATGTTAAATTTTCAGGGCTACGAAGTAGGGAAAAGTTGCTCTTTCAACCTGCGAATCTGATCAGGACCTGTCCTACAACACCCTCCAACCACGATTCCGCCCCACACGCTAGGAAAACGTTGAGACACCTCACAAACGGTTTGTTTGAGATCCGCTGCCCATGTAGCTCTCCTGTCGTCTGACGCAACCACCCAAGATCGAGTGAGTATGTCGTAGACATCCCCGCCGTCGGGATAAAGAACAAGCCATGGTGCGTGCTGAAGGGAACCACGCATTTGCTCTACGGCCTCCGACATATCTTGCACGAGGCCATGTATTAGGCCCGGCGCTGTACAATTAATCCCGACGCCTGTTGGGGCTGCCATAGGTCCGGAGGTGCTTGCCATCCCTGAAGTAGGGGTCCAGATCAGAGCAGCAGAGACGAGGTCGCGAACCGTCAGATTTGGCCCTCCCGGAAACTCAGTTTCTGGACACTTCCCAGTCGGAAGTACAAAAGATATCCACCAGGGCTTCGGCACAAGGTCCACACCCTCTTCCGCCAACGTATTCTGTAGGGAAGCCACCGCCTTGCGGATCGCCTTCACCTCCCGTACAAGTGGGATCGTCTCAAACGCAACAATATCAATCATCCGCCATGTTTTTGCGTCTCGTGCGTACACGAGTAGGCGGTCCAAATGAAACTGCGCCAACGCGTCGATAGACTTCTGTACGGCCTCCACATCATCTTTATCGAATGAGTTATATCTGGGTTCCTTGTCCAAGTACCCAGCGGGTCCGTAGGGTGGGGGGTAGTACCCGTTGAATTCCTGAGGAGGGAAAAGAGTGGCACCGAATGGACCGAGGGAGAGGGCGATCTTCACGATGACGCTTGGCTCGTCGGTTTCACTCACGAAAGCTGCACGGGCTTTGTCGGCAAGACGGACACCTTCGAGATAGGTGCTTTTAGCCTTATCTTCAGAGTATCCTGCCCTCTTGAATGTCTCCACGGATGCTTGATATCTATGATACACCGCGAACTTATTACAGGGCGGTGGTCGAGTAAAACACCGGAAGTACTCACGTAGAGGTCATGATTATCCTAGCACCAGCACGCAGAAAGCCAAGATGAGCCGCAACCACGGCTTCTGGATTGTCCAACACCTGCTGAGTAGACCACAACGGTGACTTTGGGGTCCCCCGGGCTTGAACAAGCTCCTCAAGCATCGTTCCCTGTTTAAGTGTCAGACGGAGGAAGGCGTGAGCTCGTGATAACTTGCAAGCCCCCCATCCAGAACAACGGGCGATGCTGGATAAAGTTGCATTGAAGGGAGTGGTACACAATGGCACAACTCGCGTTGAGCGATTCAGATTTCTCGGACTCGGAACGGCAGCTTCGCCATTCCGAGGGAGTTCCAAATTAGGGAGATGACCTAAGCCGTCCGACCAAGACCGATTTTCTGACCGATTTTATAACCGAACGACCGATTTGGTGCACGTGCAGATTCCCAGACGCAACTCGACGCGTCTCCTCCTCCCCACCCCGTCTCGGTGTTCACCGTCTACCCAGGACCATCCAGCATCCCCACCCTTTCAGCCACTGCCAAATCCCAGGCGCCCTCAGAGGTTCGGGCAGTCGTTGCAACGGCAATAAACACTTTTGTTGAGTACAGTTCATATTTCTCAGGCAACTAGCTATTAACACTTTGTCAGGCCGGATAACTTTGGCATTTTGGCTGGTATTGCAGGCCTGGCTTATTCAACCACGGCATATTAAAGTATCAGTGGAAGTCGCGTGCAAAGGTGAGGACTTCTGTCAGCTGGGTCTAGTGCACTAATGCTTTGTTATCTTCTCTCTTGATTCCTCAGTCACGACGCACAGGCCGCACTCGATCTTCCCCCCTCGACCCCCAAAATGCCGGTCTCGTATGACACCGCCCTCGGACCACGACTCGCGTCAGACGCTGCCCTCAATCTTCCCCTTTGGCACCTCGAAAGGCCTGTCTCGTATCACCCCGCCTTCGGGCCCTCGATCTTCTCCCTCGACACCTCCAAAGGCCGGTCTTGTATCACCCCGCCTCCGGGTTTCTCCCTCAATGCCTCCAACGGCTGGTCTCATCAAAACTCGCGCGAGAACTTGGGCTCGGAGGCTTCATCGTGGCCCCTGACGGAACCAGTACGTCCCCCCTCTTTCCCCTAGCGCACATCATGACGGCCGCGCGCAGTCATGCCGCGCCCCTTCGGCCTCTGGGACTCGTCAAACAGGAACTGGATCCTCCTCTCCACTTTGTAATCAGCATCGCGTGGTCCCTCGAACAGTACGTTCCCTCTCCACTCCTTGCCTCTTTCGTCGTACACCACCTATGCCATGTACTAACGCCACCCACCCCAGCATAACACGCCTAGAAGGAAAGTCACCCGCCAAGCTAAGTAACCCGCCAAGCTGCCAACCTCCTTCCAGCCTGTCATCTTACATGTAATACCTATTACAGAACCTACATTTCGGGTGTTCCTCTTCAACCAGGGTCTCGGTGAGGTATACTCTCTGTCAAATATCAACATGCGTACATGGACATTGCCTCTCGTCCCCACACTATGTTATCCTTAGGTTAGCTTTCTTCCACTTCGTTACATCTACTCAGTTTATTGCTATAATTTGTATGCTATGGTCCTCTGTAGTGTAGTTATGTTCTTTTTTGTGTGTAGCCTTATTAATATATGTAGAAATTCCTCTTGGCGGCACAGGACCCACCGGCGCGCCAGAAGGGCATACTGCTCCGACGGAGCAGCACAGAAATCTAAACCCGCCGATGGTCGCATCCCGCCGTGGCCTGCTGGTATTCAATGCCAGTCGCATTGCCTACAGCCATTCGCGAACTCTACGAAAAGAGGGCTAGCCACCCAGCCGGCTCTGGTGAGTGTTCTAGAGAGGACGAAGCATTCTCACAAATGCTTGTCTCGCGAGTCAATGAACTCCGACCTAGCAAATGGGCTGGGTTCATTATTTCCGACCTCACATTTACCTATGTAAATCCAGAAAATCTTGTCGTTGAGGAAGACAGGATTCGAAGTGACTGTCTCAACCATTAGTTATAAGTAATCTAGATATCTGCAGCCAACCGAAATCAAATAAAGCTGAGGTAGACGTCAAAGGCATCACAAGCAACATGCTCGTCTGCCGTGATAATTAATTCCTCCTGGAAGCATGGCCGCAGTGTACGTCTTACACTGCAGCACATGGATTCCCCTTCACAAAGTCAATGCCCGCCTTTGCAGGCATGCCGAGGGTGTCTGTGATCTTGAGGTGATTCCCGCTCGCCACGGCGATTCAGCGATGGATTGAATTAGAAGGAGAAAGCGTCAGAGGAGTAACGACTCACGAGATGATTCTAAAACGGTTAGGAAAACGCGTGCATTATCGAAGCGCACTCAACCGCTCCTGATACACTAGTACAACCAGATTAATGAGCGATAAATTGTAAGGTATCGCGACGTACCTCAGTAGCAGAACATCGAGGACACGAAATAACACCTATATTGCTTCATGTCACGGTCAGTCAAGTACGTAGAGTCTTTAGAGTCGCCGAGAGCAGTGACAGTTCGAGAATCCCAGTAATCATTATAAAACAAATTGTATCCTGAAAAAACACTGAGGGCGCTGTCTGAAGGAAGCTGCTTGCTTGCCGGCTCGGCTCCAGGTTTGATTCCTGAGCCAGGGTCACAGCTATGAAGTCAATGAATAGTGTTCGATGGTCTTGATCTCGCGCGGTAACTGAGAAATCCCTCGGGGCGCAAGTTGGTCTTGTTTGGCAAATCCCTCGGGTCAAACACGCACAGATTTGCGTCTGATCGCCCTC
The DNA here is from genome assembly GCA_014905825.1 of Lyophyllum atratum. Classification (NCBI taxonomy): domain Eukaryota; kingdom Fungi; phylum Basidiomycota; class Agaricomycetes; order Agaricales; family Lyophyllaceae; genus Lyophyllum; species Lyophyllum atratum. Next base: position 85,861 of record JACGCN010000059.1, on the reverse strand, counting down.
GAAATGACCAATTTTTCCTCGGAACTGGCACCGAAGTGAAATATTGTGTCGTGACGTGTTCACGTGTTGGGAGTAACACTCATTAATGTCACAAACCCTGGACGCGTCATCTTCGACTGCTCCTGTTCTAGCCAGGCTCAGCATGTCAACCAACGCGCCCTGGGTTCCGCTTGAGTGTAATCCTGAGGTTTATAGATGATTTCAAGTGCCATAATCAGATCTACGTTCTCATATCATATCTCTACAGGTCTTCAACGGCGTGAGTCGTCCCCACAGCAAGCGTCTTTATCAATGTATGACACCGTGAATATACCCAGTGGGCCAATCAAGCCGGCCTAGACCCTTCAGATCAGTTTTATGACCTGTACGGGCTTGATTCTGAGGTTAGCCATGAATTCAACTCGAGGGCCTACAACATATTGACGAGGAATATTAATCTCTAGCTGTTGTCTGCAATCCCGCGTCCCGTGAAAGCAGTTATCTTCGTTTTCCCGTGGAACGAGGCACGAGAAAGACGGGATGCCGAGGATGAGCGCCTCGCGAAGGAAGGCGGCCCAAAAATCGATGAGAATGTATTTTGGATGAAACAAACGGTGCGGTTATTCTTACATCCTGCTTCCAATAATGATCTCAGAAGCAGCTGGGTATACAGATTCGCAACGCGTGCGGCGCGATGGCTATCATTCACGGTTTAGCCAACGTACGTAGATCACCTACTAATTGCAGTCCAGGTCACCTTTTAATGTGCGCAGACCGACGTTACTCTCATACCCGGATCTCCACTCCATGCCTTTTTCGAAGAATGCCGGCATAAGACCATTCCCGAGCGCTCGAAGCTCCTCGAAGATACCCCGATATTCGCCGAGATCCACGCCTCGGTGGCCGCCGCAGGTCAGAGCGTGCTTCCCCTCACGGATGCTCACCCAGACCAAGCGTACTGCACCTTTATCTCTGCGCCCGGAGAGGGTAGTACAGGAAGAAGAGTCATTGAACTAGATGGTGGGCGTACAGGGCCATTCGACCACGGAGAGTGCACAGATCTGCTGGACGACGTTGCGCGGATTGTCCAGGAGAAATTCATGGACAAGAACCCCAGCGTCCTGTATAGTATGCTGTATCTTGGTTCTTCGATGTAATCTAGTCCGCCAAGGCGAGCTATCGGCCTCTGCAGTGACAGGTGTCTTTAAGCATTCAAACTCACGTCCGATACAACGGACCTCAATAGCGACCGTATGACCTATGACCATGATAGGACTGCCCTAGTACCACTATCATGGGTGAAGACGAGTTGAGTGACACAAAGCGCAACAGCCAAGGCCTCCCTTCATCCACTCGTGATTGTCCGTGATTCTTTCTAGCCTATCCATTGCACTGGGCTGAGATGCTATGAGATTTTGGGAAGCGTATGTACTTCAGCTGGAGTCCTTAATTATAACAGAAGTACAACACGGCAAAATATACTTGACTGGATCAACACTAACTTACTATCCCCTAGTCTCTGTCTCGATATTCATAGTCTTCTCGCTCATCCGCGATAGGAAGTCGTTGAGACTCTTCCTCTTGCTTGAACTGTTTTGGCAGCAGTGCTAGCCCAGCAAAATATGCTACAGTGATAAACTGAAGAGTAGAAAAATATCAGAACGTTTACTTCTTTGCAATTTCAGAAAGGGGCTTACCGCGATCCATACGTAGAAAAAGACGTTGACCCCATGGGGGAGCGGTTCCCGTCCAGTGACTTTCGGCCACTCGACCGTAAACCCGAGATGGACTTGGTACATTGCGAGAGCGATGATTAGAAGACCTATAACCGCATGTGCGTAATTCTGGATAGGGCGGCGTGTCGTGTTACGAGGCTTGACCCAATGGATGATAGAGCCCAGGACAACTTGGAAGATATACAGAACAAAGAGGGCAACACCGAGTTTCTGAAATTTATGTCAATAGGAAACGCATGGATGGGGCAGGAAGGGACTGAGTTACCGTGTGTGTGTCGCTAAGATGAGGTGCGCCTACTTTTGAGACTGCTCGTATTCCAAGGGCGACGCCAATGATGATCGCAGGACCCGCTGATGGAAGGAGATACGTTATAATACATCCAAATATCAGCCGGGGCATACATACCGAGGAAGAACTGGGCGGTCCAATGGCCAATGAACCATGTTGGTGTGATTATTCGGAGATAGCGGGCGACAAGAGCGCCAGTTGGCAGGAATAGCAAGAAACCCACAACCAAAAAGATAGCATGGGCGACAATCATGCGTTCAAAGGGCAGAAGAGGGATGTCGTCCGAGGGGCTCGTGCCATGTTCGCTTGTGGGTTGTTTGGTAGGACTGGTGCCTGAGCCCGAAGTGGTCGGGCTCGACGATGTGCCCGAGAGGTTGATTTGAACGGTTCGGAATTCCTCATGTTGAGTGATGGTAGCGTCGACCGCAGAAGATCCAGGCGCTTGAGTGCCGTATGCGAAGATTATAAATTGCTTGGTGTCTCCGTTGGCCTATTGAGGCTGATTAGCTTGAGAGCGTACCTCAAGTGCGTCGCGGACGTACGGGAATCGTGTATCCGAAGCTCGAGGAATCTCCCGCGATCTGTAGCAACATGAGCTCTGGAATTCATTTCCTACTGTGTAGATTCCTCACAGAAGACAAAGAGTCGACGAGAGTTGCGATTCGGGGAGGATTCGGATCCACGGTCGGCATCTGTTCTCGAGGAGCTTTGCGTTGCGAGAGAATCACTTTGCCCTCATTTTGCCACATAATGACCATGGGTGAGTTTGCCATCATTCGACCAAATCCCCTGAAGATACAATTGAGTAAGTATGCCGATACATGGCACTGCATGCACTGACATTCCCATCCATCCGAGGGGGCGTTTACCCAGACTCGAAAGGACATCTAAATCCGCACTAAGTTAATTCTTTGTTGGCAACTGGCTTTTTCGGAGGGCAAACTCACAGTCTACATTGGAACCATTCACCTTCGCCGAAACGCACATCAACTATTCATAACAGAATCAGCAAAAGCCACTCGGATGCAGACAATACATACACTGCCGCATTGCTTGTCGGTAACCGATGTTTGTCGTCCAGCGATAAGCTATCGAAAGTATACATATTTAGATACTGCAGCGAAGGATGGTGGTCTGCACTGACGTTTCCTGAGGCATTGACCACTAACAGAGTTGAGACCAGGAGGGTCGATAAAATATTGACCATCGTGGAGACGAGGGGAACGGGGTACGATGGAGCCCTGGGCGTGTCAGGACTTCATGGTCTTATAGTATGATTCATATCAAGTGAGACCCTCGGACATGTAAGCTGTCATGCATCCGGGGTAATGACCAGAGACCCTGCAAGGGCCAGTCGCATAGCCTTTCTGCATGGGTGCTGCGGATGGCATTGGCGGGCTTGACCGTTTCAAGGGAGATATGGAGGTGCAGATTTAGAAGGTGACTAGGAAGAGTTCTATAGTAGTTACGACGAAAATCGTTCTTGACTATTGCGGTAAGGCACCATCTTCATGTGGATGATTATTCGCTGATATGGATACGTCCTTTTCGCATATTAGAAGGCCCGGGGAAGTGCGAGCATTAGCTGAACGTCTGGCGGGACAGGTTGAAGGCAGATTGAGTGGAAGACGACGGATAGTACGTATAACGCATACGACGCGAAATGGGGACTTTGATCAAACATTGATCGTTGATCAATTATGTGACCGATGTGTTGAAGTGTGTTGAGGGCCACAGATTAATTCTGTGGGAGGTAACTCGCGCTTCATAAGTCCTTTTGACTCCAAAGCTGAGTTCCAGGGACATGATAGATACCTCACTAATAAAGAATAAGATAGATAGGCACCATATACTATGGTCTTCCCCTATGCCTTTTCCCCCACTCATCCCTGGGATTTTCCATGCCTGTCGAACCACCCTCCAGCCGCTCCAAGAGCGAGTACGAAGGCGTCGGCATCGGTTGCCGTGGCGGCTGCAGAGTCGTATTCCGGTCGCCAAGCTTCGCAGCGCCTCTGATCGACCATTCTCCATGCAGAGGGAGATTTTCAGTGGCGGCAGCATGAGGCGGTTGCGCAGTAGTCCAGCCGGGTGTATTCGTGCGAGGCATCGGTGTGCTTGATAGGGCTGTGCCCAAACGGCTTAATAGAGAGGGCCCAGCCTCTACATGCGCGTCATCATCTCCACCTTTTTGTCTCTTCGGCGGCCGGTTTGATGGTTCAGGAGCAATTTGGTGCTTGGCTGTTGTTGGCACTGGACTAGAAGGACGAGGGCCGGCCATAAGTTGGTCACGATTTTGAGGTCGAGAGTTTGATTGTATATGCATTCGCCTTGCCGGGTACGGGGCTTGTGGGCGCTCAGGAAGAGAAGCAGGAAGGCCATTATTTTTCACGGATTGCGATGTTGGTGTTGCAGTAGTCTCTTGAGTTGTAGGCTTGCTTTGCAGTTTTATCGAAGCGCTTGCAGGTGGAACGAGAGACTGCCGAAACAGAGAAGAAGACGTTGGATACAAACGATTAAAACGAGAGAAGGCCCACTGCGAACCCTAATTAGGTCGAAAACATCTTGAGATTGTGCCTTGGTAACCGTTGCTTGAACCTTATTCAGTGCAGTGATCAGGTTCGGGGGAGGAGTCCAACTCGTATTCCGTTTGCGCTGCGCCCACCATAATTAGGCGTCGAAAGACTTGTGACGTCAACAGAGCACATACCCGTAAACATGACCGTAATAGTACAGCGCAAGCATTCATAATCCTTGGCGGGGAAGTCGCAGAGAGTCGCAGCGACTAGCATAGGTGAGACTGATGTCAAGGAAAGGGCAACAAAAAAAGGACGAACCTCCAGTAAAAAAGGGCAGGAATCGATGATCTGGCGACTCAGGGCTTCCAACGAAGGGCCTTCATCCGGAATTTGATGACGAGTATCAGCGGCAGCCAAAGTTTCTACTAGGCGGCTAACTATCAACGCCTGATCGTCTTTAGAGAATTTTTGCAGCGTCATCTTGGTGGATATCGAGCTGCAGTAAAAACGTAACAGTTGAATAGCGGGCGCTGCTTGCTTCTCAACCACGACAAAATTCGCGAGATCGAGGTAGGGCTGTGCGGAACGCAGCAACGATGCATCATCTGAGCGAGTTCCCAGCTGGAAGTATTCAGCCACCTTGTCCAGTATGGTTTGAAGAAGGGTGTGGCCGCGTGGTGAAGGTGCCTTATACGCTTTCAGGGGGATTAGAAGCTCCTTGACAATGATTTCTGCATCGCTATATCCCAATTTAGGGATCACCTGGTTGATTCCATTAATGAGAACATACGGCAAAGGATAGTCCACGTACCGTCAGCAGATTAGTGATATAAGCCTCTTCCGCATCACTTCCAGGTAACGCATGTCGTTCCACGATTGCCCGCCTCGCCTCTCCCGTCATAAAAGCCAGAACAACACTGCGAAGTCGGTCACGAATGCTTTGCTCCTCTTCGTCCGTAGTATCGTCGAGTGGGACAATTTGATCACACAAAACACCCAGAGTGACTTTAGGATCCATGTCCAGGTGCTCCATGCATGCCTTCTTCACAACGCTGACCTCGTCGACTTCATCTGCACATATAACGTCATCTAAGAGTGCAGATAAGTCATGACCAGCACAGCTCACCACTTTGAAGCAATTGCAATAGAACGTCCGCATTCCGCTTCACCAGCTTGTGGTCCGCATTCGAGAGGTGGGTAATGGCCGCGTATCCTTCTACCCGGACCTGCAACACGCGTAAGATTAAGGACAAGTAGTGCAACACCACCCTACCCTGGGAGACTGGTCTTCACACAAGTCATAAACGGCGTTTATAGCTTCTTCCTCGAGTTCAGGGAAATCAACGAATAAATAGCGGATGTTCTGCGCAGCAAGAATTTTCAGGTTCTCGTGCGGAGAGTGTGTGAGGTCCACTAGACGCTTCAATACATCCCGCCGCTAATAGAGGTAAGCCATGCTCTCAGCCCGAGTAAAGACTCCTTACTTGTGACCCTGTCTTATCCGGATTTCCCTTCGCTCGCCTGATTACATCTTTGACACATCCATTGAATGAGTAGAAACTGATCGCCAGAGCGTTGAACATACCGCTAACTTCACGTTCCAGCTCCTTGGTGCTCCTTTCCATGCCTGGTCGGTAGAAAGCACAGTGAAGGAGGGCAACACAGCACAGGAGGCTGTTGCACACAAGAAAGTTGTTGTGGCGTTAAAGGCTTCACGTGCTGATGACAAATCAATCAAATCAGTAAAGGTCAAAATGCTTATCCTACTTCTGGTGAAAATGCGAGAAGTTATTCTATCGCGAACGCTGTAAATAATCTGTTCAGTGTACATGACTCCCAAGATGTTCACTGCCTATTGCTTAGGGTAAGTAGTCTAAGTTGATAAAAATGGGAGCATGCGGATCACGTGGTAAACTCCGATTTGTGCCAGCCAATGGGGTGACGTGAATTCTTGTCCTACCTCCACCATCTCCATGTCGTTCGCCGTCAAAGCTGCTCGTAAGTCCGTCCGTCCGTCTACCACGATAAATGACTCATTATCCTATGTTCCATTGATATAGTGCCCAGCGTTGGGCGACGGGCGGTCGTCAGACCTGCTGTGGGTCTCCAGGGTGAGCAAATCAACAACACACTCTTGTACCACCTTGCTGAACTCGAGGACATTAGCTTACCGCTTTCTGCACACTTCAAAGCCTGCTAGTTTGGCTGAACCCTCTACTTCGATGCCAACCTCAACAACTTCGGCGTCTGAACCGATCACTGCACTCGCACAGCGAGGTTCAAATCAATATAGCCTCGAGCACCCGCAGAACAAAGCTGGTATGTCCCATTCCCCTCTGAGCGCGTGGAAAATTCAAACCATCGATAATTATTAGAATATGTGTTGTCAACGCTGGATAAGATTACGAACTGGGCGCGACAGGGTTCAATGTGGCCGATGACCTTCGGTGAGTAAATTGTCGATTTATCTTTCGGCGACCACCTAATACAGGAACGTTTTCCAAGGACTCGCGTGCTGCGCTGTAGAGATGATGCACATGGCCGCTGCCCGGTATGATCAGGATCGACTAGGTGTTGTGTTCCGTGCCAGTCCTCGCCAGAGTGACATTATGATTGTCGCTGGTACTCTGACGAACAAAATGGCACCCGCACTGAGAAAGGTGTACGATCAGATGCCCGAACCTCGTGGGTGACATCGTTTCTCAAGACCCCAGATAGAAATTGACGTGATTAGGTTGGGTTGTTTCTATGGGCTCGTGTGCAAACGGAGGAGGGTATTACCATTACTCGTATTCTGTTGTTCGAGGATGTGACAGTGCGTCTTTGAACTTTTCGCTAACGAGGAGCTTGTCATGAAAGATTCCCTTCAGGAATTGTTCCTGTGGACATCTATGTCCCCGGGTGCCCGCCTACCGCCGAAGCTCTTTTGTACGGCATGCTACAGCTTCAACGCAAGATGCGGAGGAGTCGTAAAGGAGTCCTCTGGTGAGTGTTACTTGTCGGCCGCTGATTTGGATAGTTGTTCATTCTGCACTAGGTACCGCAAGTAATAACATGGACGGATGGACAGGTATTCTAGTAGAAGTTGTATATAGAGGCCTCTCTTTATATCATAGGAACATTGAACTTTTGAATCTGTCGTGAGCCAGGGCAGCTGTCAGTGCGGCATGCTCCGTTAATTAGCCGACGCTTGACAAATGTGTGGAACTATTAGTGGTTGCACGAGTTGTCTTTGGTTTTCTCCTTTCTGTGGGGCTGAATTCCCGCAAAGTCGATTTCAGCGTCGCTCGATACCCGTTGAATTCGACTTCACCCGTGTCTCAGCTGGCCGGGCGCCCGATTATCCCCGTGTTACCGGGCAGCACTGCACCTGAATTCATCACCACTACTTGCACTTTCTTCCCAGCCTCCAACACGACCTCCTAAACGACCAGCCTGCTCCTAGCAGCGAGCATGGCAGCTGCCCTGCATCCTTCACGAAACGATACTGGCCCAAACGCACACACTGCCATGTATCCCGCACGGGCGCTCATGACGGAGCTCGACTTTCAGGACAACCGGTACCCGACTCTTACTCAGGCCAAGAACGCGCAGCGCACGAGCGCGTTGATCTTTGGGGCAACGGATAGGTCGGGCTGGGAGAGCTCGTCGAATGACGTTGACGGTGCACCGCGCAGGAGCTACGAACCTAATGGTACCCGTGATGCGGTCAGCTCAGGATGGGCTTCTGAACAACGGGGCAATCAAGAGACAGCGCATCTTCAGCAACCACAGACAAGGGTCTCTGCGACTTCAGCCGACCTCCAGTCGTTCAGATCCCAGTCTCAACAGTCCCAGTCTCAGTCACTCGAACCACCACGCAACACACTCTCCTACTCTCTGCCATCTGCTGCTTCCCGTCGAGTGGTCGAGCGCTACAGCTTGGACGACGACAGCCAGCGTGCGCCTTCCAGGGCTTCAGCAAATGCCACACCGATCGCCGCTTTCAAAGACACCAACAACCTACGCCCTCAAAGCCCCGCCGACCACACCTCCAACCTTCCAGCAGGGGCGCAGCGGTCCACTTCACCTGCAGCAGGCATTGGTGCAGGTGGCAGAAACAACGATTACCCCATCATGCCCTTATCCGCGTCCCCGTCATACAATCCACCAGTAGCACCGAAACATCGCGCCTTTGCCCAGCAGCCTACGTATATCACGCCTCCCACGACTCCGACCCCTATCAAAACAGTGTACTCGCCGAGACCACCCCCTCAGGAGGAGATCTGCGTGGAATGTGCCATGCGAGACGAGGACATGGCCGACGTCGATGCCACCTCTCCAGGTGTGTGGGAGCGAGAGAGTGACGCAGCATTTGAGGAGCTCAAGAGGCGAGAAGAAGAAGATGAAGCCAAGGGCCTCGTTAGTATCGATGATCCTAAGAGGCCGCGAATAAAGGGGGGCCGCCTGACAGAACAAAATGTCAAACTATGGCTGAGCGTTGTATGTTTCATTCTGTCTGGGCCGCTTATAGTACTAACACTGTGTCTAGAACCCTCGAGAACCCGCATCTCGCCAACAGACCCTCAGGACGTACATCAAGTCCCAGAAGACGCTCCTTGAAGCCGAGGCTCTGGCTCGTGCCCGTGCAATGCAAGAGGCCAAACAGCTGGATAGCAGGATGCGCGACGCTTATTCCCAACTGCGCCGCTCTGCCTACGATCTGGGGAACACTGGCAGTCCTGCCGACGATACCGGTGGCGTCCGCATAAAACCCCCGTTGTCACCAAGCACCCCAACACACAACGCCCATGCACGTTCGCACTCCCGTGAGATCACTTTGCTCGAAAATGGCATGATTGTCGAACATGTCGACGTTCGCAAAGAAGAGCGTGAAGCACGAGAGCGTAAACGGAAGGAGGAGCGTAGGGCCAGGAAGTCGTCGCGTGGTTCCACGATGGATGTCACGTCTATCATCTCCGCCAACAGTTTTGGTACGCCCCAAACTGATAGTGGCGTTGGGCTACAGCCGTATCCCAGATACACACCCAACTCTGCACGCCCAACCAGCGTCCTCACTGCACCTGTTGACCGCTCGGACTTACCCCGGGCCTATTCGCAAGCGTCGTTTTCAGACATCCACAGTCTGGGATCATCCTCACCCAGGCGAACGCGGTTCTTTGGGTTTAGGAACCTCAGTGCGGGATGGAGAAGCCAGGATAGTTTGGCGGCTTCTGGCATACAGTCGGGTAGTATGATTGATATGCAGTAAGTCGTTGAATTTTTTTATTTCCAAATACTCATCCTTTGCTAGTCTTGCTCTTCAACGTGAGGGACATCCTCAGCATCGCGGGAACTCTCCGGATCTTGGTTCGGCTCGCCGAAGTCAACTTTGGCTATCCGGCCATCCGGAACCAAGTGAGACTCAAGCAGAGGAGAACCCCAAGAAGAAGAAAAGGGGGCTCGCGAAGATATGGGGCATGGTCACTGGCTCAAGCAGAAATGCGAATGCGACACGTAGCGACGCCTCCCAGTCTTTGGACAGGACTGAAGATGATTTGCCTCTTGCGCCTCCACCCCCCTTGTCTTATCTTGTCGACCGTGGTCCGAGTGACCTCCGATCCGCCAGCGGTCGCCATGGTTCCACCCCTTCACTTCCCTCACTTACATCTCCGAAACTAGCAAGTTCAGCATCTCCTGGTATGTCACCATCTACTGGTCCCTCCAGCCTATTCCCTTCCCCAGCCTCATCACGTAACTCTGGTCCTGATGTAGAGATCGTTGAGGCGATGAAGACCTCTGCCAATCATCAGGACCAGGAGAACCAGTTCCGTGATGATACGATTGGCAAAAGTCTATCCGTCACGCCCAGGAATGTCCATCCAGTCATCTCAGAACCCGACATGCGTAACCGCATTTCTCGTAATATATCCCCTCCACCTCCAATACCCAGCTCTGCCCAGCGACCACCATCTATCATGTCCAGAGAGAAATCACTCCCTCCTCTTCCTGGGGAAGCTGTCGCCCGCTCACCTAGTAGCAATGCGGCGGATCCTAGGCCGCGGACCGTCTACACTTACGATCCCCGGCAGTTACCTCCAGGTTCTGGTCCCGCACATGACTTCCTTCCTCCTAACGCCGCCTTCCGCACTCCCGACGTCCGCCGCCAATCTTTCGGTGGATTATCTACCCGCCCTAATTTGGCTGTTCAAACCATGCCCGCCGATATCAGACAACAAGGCAGTCCCGCATTTGGCTCTCGCTATGATGAGTTTGGAAACTCTCGCCGGTCACTTGGCCCACTCGAGCAATTCAGGGACACGATTCCCATCCAGCCAAATCCCGCTCCTAAGCGAAAGAGTAAATTCGGCTTTGCGTCACTGTTGGGAAAGAAGAGCACACCCCGCGAACCGGAGTACGTCGAGTCGATCACCGTTCATCAGTTCCCCCCGATGCGGCGCTCTGGTTCGGACGGGCAGGACGACGTGACCGGTAATGGTTACGCGACGTCTACGTCGAGACACAGTGCCCTGAGTGCAAATATGCCGCAATCACGACTGTCTGTGGTTTCTCGAAAGGCTTTGGAGGAACGAGTTGCTCAGGACCCCGAGTTCGTGGCGTATCGGTATCCGTCCAATGACCAGCGTCTTGATCTTCTCCGGTAACGCTGTGTCCATGACGCCGTGTGTTCCGCCGCGCTCTCTGGACTCTCTATGCATCATTGTGCTACGGCCGACAATCATTCTTGGGACCCCTCGTTACTTTCATGGATATACTGTGTCTCCCTCCTCCCTCCATTCATCCGTCGACCTCTCTTTAATGCTGGTATATTTTCGCTCCTTCCTTTTGTCTTGCTGTCCTCGTTATCCACATCGGACTTGTACCTAGCACACATTCCCTTTTACACGGTTTCATGTAATTTTCTTCCCGGTTAACCACACATTCCTTGTTAGCATATACATATATCTATATGTACCATACCGTACACCTCATTTTCTCAATGACATGCATCTTATCATCTGCATTTCATCGAGAGTCGCTAATGGGTTCTCTGTCGCACCACGATACTATTGAAGTAGCATACCAATCTTCGCCGTTCTTTCATTGCCTTCGCGTGAACACTATCTGAGCCTTGCTATCGGGAATGATTGCACCATTGAATGTCGTATTTGCTGGTCTGGTGGTGATGCCAGGTGGGAGTGATATATCGTACTTGAGGAGGATGTGGGCCAGCATGATCTTGAGCTCCATCTGAGGTTTCCAGTGTCACTTGGCAAGTCCATGGCAATCCGAGAAAAGGATCCTCACCGTAGCAAAGAAACGACCAGCACATGCATGTCGACCTATTCAAATAATTAGCATCAGGGAACCACATTACACGGAACAGCCCACCAGCACCAAACGGAAGGTACTATATTCGATTATGAGCAGTGGACTTATTGAAATGTCGGATAAGAGAATTTACATTACTATCTGGCGTCGCGAACCCATATTTCGAGCTGGCACCAGCCTCATCCCCTCGTAGTTTCGAAAAGCGAAACAAATCACATCGATTAGGATCAGGGTAAACCTGGGGATTGAAATGTATCGCCTTCATGTCGATCGCAACGCGATGGCCGGGAGGCACACTTGTACCGTCATGCAGGTCATGACCGAGAAGCGAGATTCTGGGCAGAGCGACTGATGAGGGTTAGCCGAAACCGGGAAGACTGTCAAAGGCAGGTATTACAGTGCATCAATCCGTAAAAGCGTCCCACTTCTCTTAGTGCGCTGTCGATTTTCTTGAACTTCAGCAGAGCGACCTTAGTCCAACCGCCTTCTGACTCTAATGCAGCTAGGATTTCTTCTCGAATACTGTCCAACTCGCATCCAGGTAGGAGGGTCAGCTCAAACAGAACCTGTGTGATGAAGATGGAGCTGTAAAAATGAGACCTGGATGAATCCATAACTTTGTAATGACACATACGAAGTGTGGATGCTCCCAAAATTGATGTTCATGAGACGCATGGCTATGCCTTCAAGCGGTTCATGAGGTGGCGCAGCTCGAAGCAGGAAGTCAGCAATGAGCTATCCGAATAGAGATGAACATCAGGAGGCCGAAAAGGTATTTGGGATCTTACGGGTTCATCCTGCCCCAGGAACACCTTGTCCTTTGCACGGCGATCCTTTAGAAACGGGACAATGAACTTCAGGGGTGCGTTCTTGCCTCCGAGAATCGACGATAATGCGAAATAGACGAATCTGCGAAACATAATCTTCGGTTCTAGGTAATTGAAAAAAGAAGCATACATACCTTCGAAAGATAGCAGGACTCCAGCGGACAAAGGGTGCAATTAAGGGTGCAGTCTCCGAGAATCGCACAATAGCATGCAGAAAGATCTCATCACGACACAGTTCCGTACCGAATATCACTCGGTTGCTGATTCGCGCAATCAGGTGCGTCATCGTATCGAAGACTGGGAGACTCGCGGATTCTGAAGGAAGTAGCTATAAGATTGAATCCGAGAGAAAAGAAGCAGGGCCCTCACTGCCTTCCGCTGAGTCCAAAGTCTCGGACATCGCCAGATTAGACTCTTCCAAGATTTCTGGAATGAAAGATGGGATGGCACGGTTGACATCTGTCCGAAGCACACTCGCTTGGTATGGGTTTTCCATCTGGTGCACATCCATTGTATACGGTAGCTGTAGGTCCTCGTTGACCGCCTTAGGCTCATTGAACTAAAACAAAAACACGTTTTAGAAGACAGCGAAGGTGGGTTGTGCTGTACGCACGACATCATCATTACTTGAGCGCACGACATCGAGGTATTCAGGTGGAAGAAGGAACACAGGACCAGACTGCATAATGCCAGTGTAAGAGCAATTTATAGGTTTAGGGATATGTAAAACCTACAAGCGTTGGAATTGCGAAGGGTTTGCCAGAGAAATCGGCTCGACCCTTCAGAATTACAGGTTCGGCGTCGAACGTGAACTGTAATGCGGTTTGGAGGTATCCAAACACACCAGACTTCCCAACACGGGGAACACCGCCGGAATATGAGATTCCTTTCGATATGCGACAGTAAATGATTATGAGCAAGGACAGAAACACTGCAATCGTATACAAGGCTATGAAGAGCATCGAGGTAGATGTCCTCTCGAAACAATGGCTGACGTGGAGTCGTTGAGGGAATAATTGCGTGTTTAAAGCGTTACAGTTCTATACTTATACGGTCGAGCAAACGCTCAGGGTGTGGGTCATCGGATGTTGGGGTCCATCGAGGGTCCTTAGCCTAGGTAGCACAGGCTGAACAAACGACCCAAGTGAGATAGCATAGTGAGCGAAAGAGGATTAGAGCCATCTTAGTGTCGGACCATATCATTATGGATTACTGTCCCTGTGGTGGTGGAGAAAATGGAGAAACGGCTACTCAAGGCAAGAACAGAAAGCGAAGGTCGCCGATCTCAAGTTACCATCATGTCATGTGATCATGACGCGACGCGACGGCCCGTTTTGGTACTAGAGTCCAGTAGCGGCTGTCATCCTTCAAGTTCTTATCCAAAACATCGAACAAAATGGTAGGCGATAAGTATCTATCGTAATTCTTTAACTTGAATCACAGAGCACCGTAGGCTCCAAGAGGCTTATCAGCTGAAGAAAAGCGCGTCCGGCTGTTGGAGATATTCCATGAAACAGTCAGGGCTTTGAATGAGTCGCATCTCGACAAGGCTAACGCTTCCTTCTTCAGAAAGACTTTTATCAGGTTAGTGGCTTATGAGCGGGGAGAGCACCCTCCAACAGTCATCACTTCCTGCAGTTGAAGGAGCTTGAGAAGCTGGGGCCCAAAATGAAGGGCATTGGTATGGTTCTCTGGAGTAACTGATCTATCAACGGCTAAATTTCAGAAAAGTGTCTCAGTCTGTCAAAGAGGTGCTTCAGTCTCTGGTTGACGATGGCCTGGTACAGGGGGATAAGATAGGCTCGTCCAACTGTGAGTACCATAGAGAACGCATATATGCGGGGATTTCTCATCGGTGCCGTCAGTCTTCTGGAGTTTTCCATCCCAGCAGGGTGCAATGGTCAGTACACGAATACTATACCGGGCGCATAGACTCACAGACCTTATTCAGATACAAGCGCGGTTGTCGTCTGCGACGGAGATCCGTGATAGTCAGCGAGAGCAGCTTGCTGAGATCAGGGAGTGCATCCAAACAGAACGTTCGGCCAGACCGGACACTGTAAATAGCACTTCTTCCCGAAGATCACCTCGCTGAGCCAAGAATAACAGGAAACGCGTTCCCAAGCCCTTGCGCAACTGGCGGACCTGCGAAAACAGGTCGTCGCATTTGAGAAGGAACTCGCAGCTTATGGCGATTGTGATCCTGTGAAAGTAGAAGAAACAAGAAGGGCCGTGTTCCTGGCAAAAGAAGCCGCCCTGCGCTGGACAGGTACGCTTTCATGGAAAGAGAATCCGAAATGCACGTCATCATGTGCATCGCAGACAACTACGGAACACTGCTGGCGCACTTTACTCGCCAAAACGGTGTAGATCCAGCCGAGATTCGCAAGTTTTTGGACATCGATGAGGAGTATGAGGATATCTGTTGAAAGGCAGCATTCCTGGTGACAATCAAGATGTATAAAGGAGCAAGAAGTTCGGATAAAGTGGCAGATTCTGAGATACGAGTCTCGAGTGACAAAGATGCATCTACCGTTAAATCCGGCACTTGGTCGAAAGGAAAGATCATCTACAGTGACGTGGTTCGGCGTAGTCCTTCCACCTAAAGAAGCGGACGTGAGGCACGAATACTATCGCACTGACTTTAGACAACGTACCCGATTTTCTCCCAAATTATCTACCTTCTGCGCGACCTTTGCAGCAGCAGGGCTGGGTGGAGTGATACTCCCGATATCATGAAACGTATAGTAAAGGTGCAGCGGCTCGTGGGTTCGATACTTACTTCGGTGGCAGGTTCTCGTGGTCAGATTTCAGCTTTTTGCCTCGATGTAGAGGACCCCGTCGTCGAGGTTTGAAGAATTGTCTCTGAGATCAGGGCACACATTACGGCCTGGCGAAAAGCAGGCATATGAAAGCTATGCCTGAATCAAGCTCAACCTGAGTAAGTGTTTTCGATGAACAAGCGGCACAGCGACTGCATCATTTCTTGGATGTGGCGACGGATTTGGAGGTAGAGGCATTGACCCCTCAGAGTGCTTCCTTTTCTTTTTCTTTTGATTTGGAACTGCATGCAATCCTTCAGCGAAGGTTGTGGTCGTAGTCTCAAGAGTACCCACCTTTCATATCAGTCTGACATCTTCTGCATCACGAACACGCCTGGAAAGGCTTCGACCCTCGCTTTTGGTGCACCAGTGGTAGCAACTGGCCCTTCCACTGCGATACTTCGATGATTCTTCGGACATCGATGATCTAACGCGTCTAGGTGGTGCCAAGGTAGACTGCTTCAATTGCTTGGAATTGCAATTTCCAAGGTGCTGAATTTAGTTTTAGTCTTTGCTCCAGGTCAACACACACCGGGTATGTAAAGCTCACCTGAAATTTTGAGGGCGGCGAGTCCCACTGTCTATGTGAGTTTGGCCGGACCATGTAGTCGTGTCGAGATCGGGTAATGAGCGGATGTATCGGTGATAGACTCAAGGTGCGACTTGACGTTGATACCAAGCGCATCCAGGAGGCTTTAGCAAGGTCCTATGTATGATGCGGCTCGCTCGGACCCAGTAGTTGCACAGCATCTCCATTCTTGATGGATCTAGGCTTATAATGACAGTCAGAATAAACCTGCAATGCGTTTCGTCCATCGGTGGCCTCTAGAAATCCTGCTGCCCCTCGATTCTGCCCGAAGTTCATTCGACGGCCAAGGTCATCGCGCTGGATATGCAGTGTAGGGGTCAGAGGTTAACGAATGAGACAAGAGCAGGCCGCTATAAGCTTCATCTGGGACCCTGATAGGGAAGGACGGG
The DNA here is from genome assembly GCA_014905825.1 of Lyophyllum atratum. Lineage (NCBI taxonomy): Eukaryota > Fungi > Basidiomycota > Agaricomycetes > Agaricales > Lyophyllaceae > Lyophyllum > Lyophyllum atratum. Next base: position 69,403 of record JACGCN010000059.1, on the reverse strand, counting down.
GCGATAATTGATCCATTGTATCTGACTCCTCACTCCTCAGGCCTCAGTGTCCTCGCCTTGTCTGCTTCGGCCAATAGATTGTTACATAAGACCCGCGCCTACATGTGAAAGATTGAATTCGGTCTGCTGTTGTGCGACCCAACGGATAGCGAAGACGGCCGCCAGTAGAAGACGCGGAGAAATTATCCCCGCTCAACTCGCGTAAGGTATGTGGTAGTCATCGTGACATTGTATACTCTGGAGCCAGCGAACGCGAGTAATCGCACGTTTAGGATGGTGGAGGAAGACAGTGTGGTGCGTGGTCCAAAATTATCGCTTGACAGACATAAAAAGGCTTGTGAGTCTCAGCCGCACAGACGACGCTGGCCAGAATTGGCGCGATGGTGTCAAAAGAGTCAATGAAGTGACGGATAAAGCCCGCATCAATATCGTGTGATGGTGTTCAGAAGCCAGCAGCAGAGGCTTCATGGGAAGTGGCGAGGCGTAGAGGGTTGATTTCCAACTCTAGCAAATGAATTGAATGGGGTCTGAGGTCAAGTGATGGTTGTGACACAAGCGTGACAGTCAAGGGTTTGCGGTTGGAGTGGTCGCACGATTTATTGCTCTTCACTCAAAATCTCTTCTCCTCATCCCTGTCAGTTAAAATCTATCATGTCCCTCAGTCCAGCCTCCATGTCGAATGACTCTGAAAATACTTCAAAAAGAAGACGAACCAACAGCGACGGCACGAATAGGTCGATGGATCAGTCCGCGTCGGCGGGCCCGGCCCACAGCCAGACAGCGCCTCACATTCCGAAAAGAGGAGCGCGGGCCTGTACCGCTTGTAGGAAAGGAAAAAACAGATGCGAAGGCGAGGTAAGGACATTTGTACGGACTATTCGTCCCGCTCTGCTCACTGAGGCCCGTCACCCCCCGCCCCGGCCCGGCATTCTCTCTCTGTAGGCTCCTTGCCGACGTTGTGCGCACAATGGGATAGCCTGCGTCTACGAAAAACCAGAGAAGAAACCCGTTCAAGGTCTGAATGGCGCCAGCGTCGAGTAAGTACTCTTGAGCGCTATGTGAGATCTTGCCGCTCATGGTGAAACTATAGGCGCTTGTCTCGCCTTGAAGGACAATACTTGGTATGCGGTTTTATTCTTCACCCAAGATCATCTGTGTGTTGATATCCGAGAAGGTCATGCAAAGCCAGATGATTGGCATGCAATCTTCTTTAGACAGGATCCTGTCGGCTGTTCAGACACAACAGGCCAGTACTGCAATGGCGCCGCACCCTATGTACAACAACGGAGCGGGCTCTTCCCGAGATGGGCCGGGATTCTTACCTCCGCACCGTAATGGATTTGATATGGGCCCGCCTCAGGGTGACCGCCAGAGAGCTTTCCCCCCTCTCCCGGGGTTTGCTCCCCCTGTGAGTCTTCTCTTCTTCGTATTCATGACCGTCCCATGATGTACTAATCCTCAATAATCAGCCCCATAAATATGCCACCTATGGGATCGTGCCAAGCACTGCACCATCGTCAGACGACGAGTCGGAAGATACTCTTCCTCGCGCCACGCTGAACGCTCCGATTGAGGCTCTACAAGGCTTGGCGAACGCTGCCGCCGAACTGGCGGCAGTACCGTCCGCCGAACCGCCACGGTTCGTATCCTCCATGCACGTGTCGTCCGGCCTTGTTCAAGCTACGATGAGCAGAGTGAAGAAGCGCAAAAGGGCCGAACCCATTCCCCACAATGCGTTTCCGCATGTTGTAGAGAAGGTGCGTTCCGATGACCTCTGAGGAATGAACCACCTAGATGTTCTTCTCTCCTACAGGGTTTGGTCAGCGACTCAGAGGCCCGGGAGCTGTACAACATGTAATCGACCGTCTCGACCCTCCAGTCCAGGTTACTGTTACTGATATTGTACTACATAGCTTTTTTGCGGGATGTCATCTTTTTATACCGTTGTTCGACCCGATGTACGATACGTATGAAAGCTTGATGGAACGGACGCCCTGGACCTTCGATGCAATCTTAGCCGTGGCAGGAAAAATTCGCAGTGGAAATGGACCCCTCAGCCCAACTTTCTACAAATGTTTGGAAGAAGCTCAAGGCATCGCGCGCTCATCCCTTTTCGGCCCCGTAGTTCGGAAGGAGGCGGTTCAGGGTCTGTCAAACTACATTCCTCCTGTCACACCTCGTGTTAACACAGTTGCTCTAGGCATGCTTCTACTTGCGGCCTGGAGCACCAACGGTTGGTTACCAAGTGGACACGCCATGCGTATGGCTTTGGACCTCGGACTCCATCGCGCACTCGAGAAGCTGGCTGACGACACAGGGAAACAGCGCACACCTGACGAAGAACGAGAACTGGGTAGCTATTTATAGCCTTATCTCAGGAATGGTGCTGATTGTCATTGGACTAGTTGTCTCTGCACGGATTTGGCTATGCCTTTACTGGTTTGATCATCAGTGAGTGGACCTGCCTACTTGCTTTCTCACATGACGCTCAGGGACCATTAGGATGAGTCTTGGCACCGGCCGTCCAATTGTACTCCGGGACGAGAACTCCATCCGCCACTGTCGCCTACTCCTTAGCCATCCGATGGCTTCGCCTACCGATGTCCGATTGATTTCTCAGGTCGAGCTCATTGCTCAGAAAAGTGCGTCCCTAGTTCCTCAGTTTCACCATATACTAAGGGACATTTTCCCCTCAGCTCAAATTTATGAGACACTCGCGCCACTCAATGGGCAAGTGAATCACAACACATTGTCGTTCATACGTCGCGCGAACGTAGCTTTGGACAAATGGTGGGCCGACTGTGATGAATTACATCGTATGTTCCGTTTTCTTTACCATCGTGCTTCCGCTGATCCGGATCGCCACTAGGCCAAACCATGGATCAGGACTCTTTGCTCAGAAAGATACTTGCAGGCGAGCTCCATTATGCTAAACTCTGGGTGGTTTGCGTCGCTCTTCGAGGCGTGGCCTGGGATAAAATGCCATTTGAACAGCGTGAGCTAGCCTTCCAGGCCAAAGATGCCGCATCCAACTGCCTATCGATCTTCTTGACGTCACCGGAGTATAGGTAAGCGAGTTCATATGCCCCTGGCTGATGGCGCCTGACCGGCTTGGCAGAGCTGCTCTTCGTTATGCAGTCCACGATAGTCTCGTCACTGCTGCCTTCTCCGGTTTGTTCTTACTCAAGATGGCAAGTCTCTTCCCTGCCGAGCTGGATCTTGGCGCCATTATTGGACAAGTCGAGCAGCTTGCTCAGCTTCTTTCGGAGGTGGCAGCTGAACGGTATGCATCCTTACCAGTTCAACCAACTTATCTCACACATTCTCATCCTCAGTTATGCGCTCGCCCTACGAATCATGTTGGCGAACCTGCGTCGCAAAGTGGGAATGGTCAGCGGAATCAATACCCCCGCACCCACCATGCCTCCTCCATCTTTCGCGCAAGAAATGATCGTCTCACCGACCTTCGTCGACCCCACCATGCCACCTCCCTTCACCATGGAGGAGCTTGGATTCGTTTGGCCCAGCGACCGGGGCATTTTCAGTCCCTCGGCTATCCCCGTCTGGCTGCAAGAGCAGGTGAGATGATGCCACTTGTCCCATGCAGTAGACCGTGAACTGACTTCTTTTCTGGCAGAGTTTGGCGGATCTTGGCCTGCCTGTGAACGGTTCAGATGGCATATTTCTTCAGATGAATGGAGGCAATGGCTGGACGGGCGACTTTACGCCCATGCCCGAAGCCTGGTGAGCTATGAGGTGTATTGACTCAAATCTTCCTAGTTACTCGCTCCCCTTGCTCTTTCGCGTCCGTATTTTACCTATCTATTTTTCTCACGTTGAAGTTAAATCTCGCCCGCCGTCGTGCTCCATGTTTTGTTTTGTAGGATACCGAACCTTTCTTGTACCAGTACCCAGTACTCCGCCCTCGAAATTCCTGATCCTTGACGAATATAAGTATGTTATATGTTAACCGTTGCGGGTTTCTAACAATGATTCGAGGAACATGGAATCTCGGATGGGTGGGAGTATCTTCTCGTTATAAGTACAATGGTAGTGGAAGTCAACGATCTGCGTAACCATACTCATTCCTCCTCCGAGTCGGATTCTTGTTCCTGCAAGAACTATAAAGGCGCGGTCAGCACCTGAAATGACCTTTGAGGCATTTGCACACTTACTTTGACCAGTGCCTCGGTGCTCTTCAGGAAGTGCTGTCTACCCTGTGGTTTGGAGCCCTTCTGGTGCCAGTAAATGATAGCCTGGTCAGAGATACAATCTTTGTTATACAAAACCTAGGGGGAGGGTATCATCAGGATAGCGTTCCAACAGATCTCAAGGACACGCTTACTTTAAGAATCTGAGGGAACGCCTTAATAATGCGAGTGTCTTCATAGCAATATACTTGTACAACGTTGATTAAAGCAACTTCCGTCTTGGCGCCATTGCAAAACGGCTCGAGTACTGGAGCAAATTTCTGAGGTAAAAAGGTGTTAGATTCAGAGCACCAGGTTGTGACAAGCGTTACTTACCCCGACCTCTCGCAGAGCAAGGTTTTCGATCTGGTCAGGACGGGCACTCCAATCTACGGAAGCCATGAGACCCTGCCAGATGCATCCAACAAGTTCGGCCTCGGGGAGGGTAGTGATGCCTTGACGCGACGTGATCGCTGCGACAATCTGACTGGATGTGAATACAAGTCTCGCAAATAGAATTTTGACGCCTCACTTGTTCCGGAGCATCCTCCCGCTCACACATTTCTGTGAGGTCCTTCACCAGCTCGGTTTTGACGACAGCGTACTGCTTCTTCGCCCACCACTCGGCAACCTGGGGAAGACCCTCCTTCTTGAAATGGTCTTCCAAGTTCTTCGTTTCTCGTTTATTGGGAGGGAAGAACGCGAGGAGATCCTTGATTCCGCCACGTTTAAGGGCGGCGGATAGGTGCTCCATGGGTTGATCGAGAAGGTATGCTCGGAAGATCAGCGTTATGACGCTGACGGACACGTCTGCATAACGCGTTCTGATGAGACACTGCTCCAATCAAATGGCTGGAAGGCACTGACCGTTTTTAACCAAATGGTCTTTGGTCAAACTTGTGAGGCAAGAGGCATTAGCGAGTCCTTGGGAGATCAAGAGACCGACTGCAATTGCCAGCTTGTCGCGTTGAACGGGGGACCAGCGATTGATGTATTGGAGAAGACCTGGGAGAGCAAGTTCTTCCAGAGGCTTCTGAAGATATTTGTATCTAGAAGGGGGTAAAATCGGAAAATCCAAAAAAAAGAACGTGAAAGTCACGGACCTTCTAATCAGTTTATTGAGCACCTCGATGTACTTCTTTATCTCATCCACCTGGACAGGCTCCTTGGCGTTGAATATCGTGAATGGAGAAACAGGAGCTCCGTCGTCAATGTAGCTGCCACCTGGCTGGATGAGACCGCCGACGAGGATGATTTCAAAGAGACCGTCTGCATATTTGAGGAATTCGAGTTGGGAACCGGCTTGTACTAGCTTGGTAGCAAATGAATCAAAGTCGGCTTCTGGTACGGTTTCTAGATGTTTGTAGAGTTGGTCTCTGAAGACTGCGGCAGTTTTAGTGGGCAATGTGTCGATCGAAATGAGTGATTTACCTGTGGGTTCGTGCTTTGCCTGCGCCTTTACGGCCCCTTTCCTTGCTTTGATTCTGACACCCTGTAACGAAGGCTTTGGCGCGGCGGATTGCTGAGACATATACAGGCCTCGAAGACGCTCGGACAGAGAAGGAGAATGCAGCAGGATTTTCGATGTTTGTCCTGGATTAGATTATCGGACAGCACTTCGGCCAATGCCGAGCAACAGTTGAGCACTGCATTCAACACCAATATGTGCATTACTCCTGTACACGCACTATGCCCCACCACAGCTTCTTTACTACTCTCAGATAACTGTAATCTGCTTTTTGCTTCCTCCTGTGAGTTCCTCATAGCCAATCTATCCCATCGTCGCGGTATTTGTGGTCGAGTCATACATAGCCGCGCTTACGTTTCGAAGCACAGCCTACCATTTCCGCCCATCCTTACACGACTGACTCGCAGCTTATTGCCAGGAATACCATTTATTGCCATCGGATTCTGATTGTGACTTGTCAGCTGCACTCACGACCCTATAAAGCTGCGAGGTTGCTTGCATTCGATCACTTCTTTCTAATTTCCACCCCACCATGCAGTCTCAAGATAACTGTAAGGAACCTGCTTTACCAGCAATGTAGGTTGACATCTAATCTGAAATCAGATCCTGAGACGCCCAGTACCCCCGGCCCCGCTCTGTGAGTGGCGCACTCCGCCATTTTTATCTTTCGTCCTTATAATCTTTCTGTGCGATAGTGATTCCGTGAATGCACATATTGAACCCATAACAACCGCGAGAAGCAATGACACATACGGAGTGCGTCGTCTCCGCAGCGTCTGAGTCGCGTATAATGATGTTCTGTCAGACCCTGAATCAACACCCAGCCACGAATAGATCTTACCAAATCGGCATCTCCCATAGCCAAGGACCACGAGCTACTATGGAAGACAGCTATGGATTTATAGTCGATTTTGATTCAATACGCGGACAGGGGCTTTTTGGCATGTTCGATGGCCACGGGAACAAGCTCGCTGCTGAGTGGTGTGGCGCTGAATTTCACAAGGTGTGTCCGCTTTTGTGCCGGGCTCCCTCTTTCGGGGACCCACAGTGCATCCCTTACAATGTCCATTCAAATCCAGCACCTTCTGCGACATATCCATGAAAAACCTAAAACACCCACCCCAGATGTGTTAAGCGCGATGTTTGGTTCTATGGATGACGACTTGTCAGAGCTATCTCAGGCATCTGCGACTATGGCGGCGTCAGGGTCCACCGCGGTTGCTGCCTTCCTCAGAATCGAAGACGCTGATGGGGGTCAGTCCTTCGCCACTGGCCCTTCGGTCTTGAACGATTCTCTCAATCCAATATCTTCTGCACCAAAAGTCGAAGCCATCACTCCTCCTTCCACAGCTAGACGGGTACTGTACTGTGCCAACGTGGGCGATACTCGCCTGGTAATTTGCAGGGATGGTCGCGCGGAGCGTTTGACCTATGACCACAAAGCCTCGGAAAGGACTGAAATCGATCGTGTGAGGAAAGCAGATGGCATCATCTTCCGAGGACGCGTTCTTGGGTACTTAAATGTAACACGAAGTCTGGGAAATCATGAGGCCCACGATGGCTTCTCACTGAAGAAATATGTTGTTGGGACTCCCTATACGTCCAGGACAGAGCTGACAGCGAAGGAGGAATTTTTCATTTTAGCTTGTGATGGGGTTAGTGCAGTTCCCGAACCTGATGAAGCGTTTCTGACTTGATCTCTCCCTCTAGCTCTGGGATGTTGTTACAGATCAGGAAGCTGTTGACCTGATTCGAGGGACTGAGGATCCTCAGGTGGCCAGCAAGATACTTATGGACCACGCATTCGAAAATGGAACACGCGATAATGTTACAGTAATGGTGGTACGCTTCAAGCATGCGGGGGCGACATAGAGCAACTAAATCTTGGTGATTTCGGTTTTCCTTTGCCTCGTATTATTTATACTTCGTGGATACACTGGTTTGGGGGTAGCTGGCCGAAAGACTGCCCAACGTGAGCGTCTTTGGGCGCGGGCGCTCCCCTTAATGTGTACTTTTCTATGCTTCGACGCACCAAATTATGTACACTAGTCATACCTCCCCTTTCTCTGACCTTAGCATCTTGCAATTCCAGGCCAGAAGAGATTCAGCTCGATGCGCTCTCCACTCGTCCACGTAGGAACGGTAAGTATGAGATCAACGACCCCAAGTACACCACATCGTGCGTCAGACGAAGGCTGAGCTAGTTCCCGATAATAAACAACAGATCGAGTGTCTCAAATGGACCAACAAGAGAAGTACAGACATGCCCGACCCCTGCGCCAGCATTCTAAATCGAAATATTGGACAAGTGGCATCCCGGAGTCCGAGTCATGAGATGCTAGAATCGCCAAACGCCCAAGCCAGATGCGCAGTATTCCAACGCAAGCCCATTATGATTTTGGATGTGTCCCACACCAAGAAACGGCAAACCCGCCCGTCTCACGGTGTCGCCCAAAGCTAGCCAGCAATGAGATCTCAGTTTCTTGAACTTGCGCCGCGGTGATAACCCAATCAGTGAGGTTCCTGCAACGGAGAAAAGGGCCACAGGTCGTCGTAGGCCCAAAGTCGCGAAGAGGTGAAAATGCGCATCTATGGTACGTTCAGCCTACAATGTTTCGTCCAGCTGTGTCGCTCTCTTCAAGAGGTTGCGCTCCACCGCTAGTTTATGTGCTTTCTGCAGCTAACTTGTAAGGTCCAAAAAGTTGCCTCAGTCAGACCGCTAAATTTTGATTAGGATCACGAGAGTAATATAGCTGTCAAAAATCATAGCGAGGAGAGCTGGAAAACTTGAATGGTGGGAAGCAAAGCTGGACCCAGTATCAAATTGAGATTAGCGCCAGTCACTCTCGCGATCACGAGTACGTTACTGTAAGGCGGTCACAACCCTCTAAAATCGTTGACCACTGCAATCTTCCCCAGGCGATGAGAAACTCGGACGCAGGAATATGGCATACCTCTCAACTGCAGTTTCATTTCTGGCTCAGACGTGCTAGACTCCCTCGAAGAATATGCTCTGTGGGCTCTTACTGATGACAAACATCTTCAAGCGCTCGCAAGCACAAGCCATGATTTATGTCAGACGGACCCAGGTTATTGAGCTGTCAACCTTTCTGCACCCAATCGATCCGGCGGAGATGCTCCTTCCATGACACCCCCTTCAGACTGCCCCTTGATATCCATCTTCGAGATCTCTTAAAACCCTTACCACGCACTCTTTCATTTCTAAATTCAACTTCCCGCCGCCGCCCCAACGAAAATGCAACTTAACCTGTTTGTCGCTGCCGCGCTTTCTCTAGCCGTTGTTGCAGAGGCTAGCTCTACAGCTCGTCTGGGAGTTCGTGTCATATTCTTCTTTCACTGGTTCAGTAATTGACGTACGCTGGTTCTGCCATGGCAGTTGTTCTGCTGTCCCAAGACTGGGCCTGAAGGTCTGGCTCTCACAGGCCAGGACGTCGGTTTTTTCGCGCTCTCGTGCTTGTAAGTGGACTTCATGCGATGTCTGACTATCCAATCCTGAATATCATTCGATCATTTAGATACGGAGCCAAGACTTGTAGATATGTAAGATCGCATGAGCATTCAGTATTTGAAGTCACACTGACCACTTTTTGTGTGATATAGACTGCATCAAGTGGTCATGGCAAAGCAGCGGATGGCTGCCCTGCGAAAGCAGTCGTTAACCCCAACCCTCCCACTTGCTCTTGAGGGTGACCCGGAACATTGGTACGTACATTGTAATCTTTTCAGCAGTTATCTCATTGGCATTGGCTTCGTTGACAGCGATGGCTAGAACATATTTTGTCAAACATCGCCCAATACGTTGTGGCGTCCTTGTATACCCAATGCATTTATCTAATTCTATGTCAGTGCGGAGACCATCTGTCTTCTACTTATATTTATATGTCCGACGTGAAAAGACGCGGTAGCGTCGCTCGAGTAAGTGATTATTCCAAAGCTCAATGACTCTTGGTCTTGGTCAAGGTTTGAGTGGATTGTGTACAAAAGGCTAAGATCTCCGACTGAGTGTGAACTCATGAGCTCTTCACTCCTCCCAGATCCTACTTTATCAACATTCGTCAACCAACGCTGCCCGTCGTTCATTGCTTTTCCGGATCCTCATACGTAGGTTGCAGTTTTGGAGTGACTAGATAGTATCCATATCTAGTGCTCTGCATCGCCTCCAAGTCAGCAGGTGTCGGTAATGTTGTCGCCACCGGAGTACCCTATATTGGTGGTTAAAATTTTTGAGAAGATAATAATGGATGCGATGACATGCGCACCCGCCGCCAAGTAGATTCAACGTGTAAGTCACCCTCTAAAAAATTGCTGCGCAGTTTCAAGAATCCGCAGCACGCCTCCGTTAAAAATTATGCTGGATCAGTAAAATGTAGAATCCCATTGAAAATAAACGAAGGGCGTGCGCAGACTAGATTTGAAATCAAATCACCTTCCCCGTGGATATGACCAGCCGCGGACGGAATCATGAAAGCACAGGGAATGGAAAGGCTCCAGTCCTTTTGAATCAACAGGTTGCAACAGAAAGAGCATGTAATCTTGGAGCTTAGAACACCACAACCAGCTAGGAGTATTACTTCAACTTAGAAACAGCCCAATCCGGTGTAGGCCTGAGTCGGAGGTGCCGTTGCCGAGATGCATAGTCTGAACAAAGGTAGCCAGCAAATTAGGACATCCAGTGTTACATTGATCATAATGGAGTGGGTCCACCCCAAGCGCAGCACATTATTTTTCTCGAGCTTGACAGCGTACACATATTGCTGGCCAGCGCTGGCCAAATGCGACATTGGCTAATATCTAGTACCCCATTATGTATGAAGCCGGAAACAATTTGGGAGTTCTGCATACAGCTCGAAGGCTGTAAATTGACATGATCATGAACTCACAGGGCAATGGAGAGGCGAGCGACATGACGCGGCTCGGTGCAAAGTCGACGTCTACGTACCCCTACGTACACCTTTGGGTGTATTGTTGAGGAAAAGCTATTGTGTGACCGATCGAATGATGGCGCCCAGGAGATCTCGGTGGTGCCTATTACCTAACGGCACTGCGGGCATGGGCTTATATAGTCTCCGATTTTAGTTAGAATATATTTTGATAATATTTGAAATAAGTTCACCCATTAATCTGCAGAGAAAATATGGAATATATTTTCGATATCTTCAGACACATGTCCAAGGTAAAATCGACGTCTTTATCAGGAATATATTTATGATAACATCAGCTTTTAGCCCTTGGTAAAATTCTGATTAAATTCCTAATTTTATTCCATGAAAGCGACAGATGATACATTGAACGCATTGTGATCGCAAGATCGAAGAATCTATCTCTAATATTAGTGATCTTGAAGCATCGGATGTATGGTGATCTTATTCAAAATACAATCCAACGTGTTGTTGAACGTTGAGCAGGGTCGGGTCTGTTTTCGGTAATTTGTCGAGCATTGTGGCCGGGGTCCCTGGCGCCCCGTGTAAGATCTGTGACCGTGACCCCTGCCCATCGACTGCTCCGTACACAGTCGTCAACTTGAAGTCTTGAACATGGGTTTGTCCGACATTGCAGACGGCCCCGAGCCCCGTATCCTCGGCCTGATCTGGCGGACCGCGGTCCACGCATATTATCCCTACCTTCTCACTCGGACAGAATGAGTTCTTTTCAACTTGCCAAGCCATTCATCAAGACTATACACTGTCAACGCCGAATCACACATACCGAGGGGGTCGCAGGCGGCTTTTCAAACAGGTTGGAGGGAGGTTAGACAGGAGTAAGTCCGAGTTTTTGGCGAGCATGTCCCACGAGATCAGGTATGCCATCCGTGTGTTCTTTCGAAACCTGCATTGACTGACGTTGAGTACTTCCCTCAGGACGCCCATGAATGGTATCATCGGCATGACCGAGTTGACGCTGGACTCGGACCTCAATCGATCCCTGCGGGAGAGTTCGCTGCTTGTCCACACTGCACAGTTTGGCGAGGTCACTGCTTTTTATCATTGAGGACATCTTGGACATCTCAAAGAGTACGTCTTTTCTTCCATCCTCGTTCCGTATACTAATTCACATCCTTTACAAGTCGGTTGGGGATGACGGGGTTGAGGGATGTGCTTCGATCTCTCAAGCGTTCTCAAGAGTGGGGAGCGCTGCCACCCCGGCCACCGAACCCGGTGCCGATGTCAACCACGTCGCTCAGCACGATGGATAACTCTTCGATGGATAGCCATCGGGACCCCCATCCACGGGTGCCACCCACCCAAGGCCGCAGACACGCCAAGACTAGCTCGGGCCCGGATTCAGTACGTCTCGATCGGCCAACATCGCCTTACAGTCCTTCTTCGCTTTCGAGCGCCAGCAAGCCATCCCCACGCCGTCCCTCCCTCGCTTCCATCTTCCGTCAGGCTAAACCTGCCTCGCCTGATCTCCCGCCAGAGTTACGGGAACACAACCACTACCACCAGACGAACCGCTCTCATATACAGGTGCGCACTGCCTCGGGACGGTCAAGTAGTAGCACGGGCGAGGAGGAGGATTGGAATCGCATGGACGACGCGGAGTCCATGGACACGGCTACGCGGAAGCTTGGGATTGCGAGTGCAGCGGGAGGTGCGTCGGGACATGATGCGTCTGCGACTGTGCGGGGCAAGGGCACGAGACTGGGGTGATCACCGTACCTCCAAGATGTGTATGCGCCGTCGCTGCCTTCGTTGCCTGGGCGGCCGTTGATGCCGAAACGGTCTGCGAGCGGGTCGCAGTCGTCTATCTGGGATGCGGGTGAGGGGGGGAGTGGGAGTGGGACGCCTCTGCACCCGCGCTGCTCACACCCATACCGCCGGCGAGGATGTAGACGTTGGTGTTGGGGATGGGCGTCCCGATGGCGAGGGGCTCGCCGGGCGTGTGCGTGGGGGTGACGGTGTTGCAGCTGGAGATTTCTGTGGGGCCGCAGCAGTTCTGGAAGGCCGTGTGGCGGGCCCATTTGTCTGGCATCGCCACGGAAGCATCCAGTGAGTATCTCGCGTCGGACGGGTTGTTGCATGTTCGCTCACACATCGAGTCCTGCCGCGGTGAGTTATACGACCATAATTCCTTATCCTTTCCATCTATGCTGGTCAAAGTGGGGAAAATTTACTCCGTAGAATAAATTCCTGTTCCGTAATATAGTTTGAGGTTCCGTAATAAACGACGACTTTTACCTTCCCGTAGAACATCCAGTGATGCATCCTTGCCTGCTTGCACACAGTGACTCACCCACCAACCCTATGGTGATGCCTTACTGTCTAACTATGCAGCGCCCAGTACGGTTGCAAAATGGTACATTATACATCTAAAAATAACTACATCACACCCGCCCTGCTCTAGCCGCCCCCACCCATGCAGGTATCTCGGAGCCCAGGACCTGAGCTAGTGCATGATGGGCAGTGGCTGGGGCTGGGGCTGGAGGGTCTGGAAATGCGATCGACTCCGGTCAGCTGCGACGGGTGCGACGGGAAAAGCTGGGCTGGCGGCGTGCTGAGGTCGTTGAGGGCGGCGCTCGTGGTGGTAGTGTTCGTGTGCGCTGTAATTGATGTTCGGCGCATTGACTGTCGGCGCTGCAGTCAGTTTCGGTCTTGAGGAGGCTGGCAGGATGGCTGGTCGCGATACGAATGGCGATGGGGCTGTGGAGCGGATGGTGTTGGGCGGAGTCAGTGGTCGTGCAGTACAGGGCCTTGAACGCACCATGCCGGCTCTCCCACTTCATGGGTCTGCCCTGTCATTTCTGCAGCCCCGTCTGACTCGTCAGTTCCATTCCGTCGTGTGCTAGAGAAGTGGCAAGCTTGTCAGTGGTGCGTGCTTCTCGGTATGGCAGGCAGCATTGAGGCGTGAGGCGTGCAGGAGCAGGAGCGGCTCCGGCCACCAAAGCGGTTGGGAGGAATGACGGAATTGTTCTTCACTCGTCCACATCCCTACGCAAGGAGAGGAGGGCGTCCTGGTGGGTGTTAGCGCAGGGATTCTGGTCAGAAGGGAAAGAAGACTATAGAGTATCAGAGGGTCGTCTTAGTACAAATAAGAAGCTTTTGAAGGTAATATAGAGATACTTACCTGGTACAATGTGAGGGTTGTAGGGGCAGCCAGCATAGGGCGAAGGATTTGGTGATACTCAGGCATGGTGGTGTTGATGGCAATGTCTGTTGATTGGATTCAACGCGTCGAGCGCGTTGTGTACAGGTGTTTACATGCTCAAACAGGAAAGAGAGACCAAGGTTGCCAGATTGTATACCTTCCACATATGCTGTGTTTCTAATTTTTACATGTATATGGTCCTGAATGTGACTAAAAGCGAATAGTGTGTACCCCAGAGCTTAGTGGCTGACCCCCCGGATGTTGTAGAGGCATTCATGCCAACCCCGGCGCATTGTTTACAATTGTTTACAGCCCGAGTCAGATAACAGAATACCAGATTATGTACTATGTAGCTTCCACATATGCTGTGTATCTAATCTCTACATGTAGAGGGTCATACAGGTACTTAAAATGAATAGTACATGACCCAGAGCTTAGTGGTTGACCCCCCGGGTGTTATTGAGGGATCTATGCCAGCCAAGGGCCCAGATCAGACGATCACGTGACTTCACAAGCGATTTTTCGCAAGTGCAAAGCATTTTACGGCCCTTCGCTGTGTTACGGCGCCCTCGCAACTTTTTTGTAGGTGGGAGATATTTTTCATGGAGACCCCGCTCGTGTCACGGACTCAATTTATTACGGAAATGCAAGTCACAGATCTTACACGGGGCGCCAGGGACCCCGGCCACAATGCTCGACAAATTACCGAAAACAGACCCGACCCTGCTCAACGTTCAACAACACGTTGGATTGTATTTTGAATAAGATCATCATACATCCGATGCTTCAAGATCACTAATATAAGAGATAGATTCTTCGATCTTCGATCACAATGCGTTCAATGTATCATCTGTCGCTTTCATGGAATATTAATCAGAATTTTACCAAGGGCTAAAAGCTGATGTTATCATAAATATATTCCTGATGAAGACGTCGATTTTACCTTGGACATGTGTCTGAAGATATCGAAAATATATTCCATATTTTCTCTGCAGATTAATGGGTGAACTTATTTCAAATATCATCAAAATATATTCTAACTAAAAGCGGGGGATATATAAGCCCATGCCCGCAGTGCGGGTGATGTTATTCAGGCTTGCCCAACGGCTCTTGTCCAATCTCTCTCAACTCGTCATATAATAATAGCCTAGCAAGCTCCTCCCCTTTCTCCAATTCTCGCTCATCCTCTCTTCGAATACCGTATCCTAACCTGACTGGGGTGAATACTATTCATGGTTGCGATTGCCATTTAGCCGCTGACACGGCTACACAGACAGCTTAACTATTCACTCAGGCGTCAATTCTTTGGACCTCAACTCGTAATATCTCCCCAATCCACTTATCGTGAGTTGCCAGTACTTATGCGGTGGAAGAGGGGATCGCTGTACTAATTCATCCGAATCAGAACCCGCAGCATCGCATTGCACCACTATCCGAACTTCCAAGGTCGCCCCGCCACAAAACCACATCATGCCACCTCGATTCTCCGATTCTCCCAACGCACGTTCAAAGTCTATTACCACGGTTGAGCTCGATACCCACGGAGTACGTTCCACGCCAAGTATTCTCCTGACATACTGTTCATCGCGTTGCCAACCTCCTAGATCCTCAACCGACATGCGGCGAAGAACCCAGCGTACCAGGTTGGCGTCTCCGAAGACAAGGGAGCAAGAAGAACAATGGAAGACTCCCACTCGTTTGTCGTCGACTTCGACAACATTCGAGGGCAGGGTTTCTTCGCTGTTTTCGACGGCCACGCCGGCAAGCATGCCGCAGAATGTTGTGGAGCTCACTTTCACGAGGTGCGCATCGACCAAAAGCTCTGCACTGTGCGGTTATCTGATATGCAACATAGTTCCTCTTATCTGCTCTGCACAGCTCCCCAACCACGCCCGTGCCCGATATCCTCAACGAGACCTTCCACAACGTCGACGAGAGCCTTTCCATAATGTGTGAAGAGTCCGAAGGGAAGATCCATTCCGGCTGTACTGCAGTCACAGCCTTTCTGCGGATTGAAGACGCCGACGGACTTCAATCATTTATAAGTGCAACCCCATCATCGCCCATCTCTGATTCGCCGGTTTCGGGACAGAGCAACGGCCACGAGAGCGCACAAAGCAGCGGAGCGGAGAGCAATAGCAACTCAGGAGCCGATCTTAAGAAGCTTAAGAACAAGAAATCATCGAGCAGCCGGATCAGGAAAGCCCTGAAGAGTCTCGCAGGCAGTGTTTCGAGTCCAAGCACATCGACTCCCTCGACACCCCGCTCGACGTCTCCTAGTGCCTTGCGGAAAGAAGGCGCACTTGGTGCAACTGTTACTATACCCCCTGCCGATTCAAGGCGCGTGCTGTATACCGCAAACGCGGGTGACGCGCGGGCGGTGCTATGTCGTTCTGGGAAAGCAGTCCGCTTAACGTATGACCACAAGGGCTCTGATAAGCAAGAGGCGAAGCGGATAACGGACGCTGGCGGGTTCGTGATGAGCGGACGCGTGAACGGTGTGCTCGCTGTCACGCGGAGTCTGGGAGATTCCTCCATGAAGGAATTTGTGGTCGGGGCGCCTTATACTACTGAGACGGAACTCTGCGACGAGGACGAATTTCTGGTTTTGGCTTGTGATGGGGTAAGTAATCCCGTGCCTTGTCGTTTTCTGGTTCTGACTTGCATTTTGCTAGCTATGGGATGTCGTCAACGACCAAGCTGCTATCGACCTGATAAGTGAAATCGGCGATGCACAAGCAGCTAGCGCGAAACTCCTGAAGCATGCTCTGTCGCATCATACCACGGATAATGTCACCGTCATCGTCGTCCGCTTCAAGCATACCGCTCCCCAGACTGCGTAGACATCGCCTGGGACGGTTTCAATGGAGTCCTGCTGGTTGTATCTTTCTACACGCGAACTTAGTGCGACAAACGTCTCGCTTCTCTTGGGTTGTCCGCGCCACACTTAATATTTTTCATCGCATAATTCTGCACTGCCTTCTCATTAAATTTACTGTCACCAACCGCATGCATATGTACTGGAATTGTTGCAGTTCACTACCAGATTCTATATACTGTATATCCCCATCATGAATATTGCATGAATGTAGACTTGGTGTCTTCGGTCCCTGCATGATGTCAAGCCTCGATCGTCGCCCGCATCATCTGTGATGTGACGCGGATCACGACTCCTGAGTCTAAGTACGTCACAGAACACGCACTCTGGCCACCATCAACGTCTGGAACGTAGGAGGGCCGAATACGCGTTTTATCCTCTTCCTTCTCAACCACCACATCGCTCATCACCAGCTACGACCTTAACGATCTTCTCTTTCCCTTTACTTGCTCTCAAAAACTATGTCCCAAGCCCCCCCTTATCCGGGGCCCACGCCTAACTATGGCGGAGGATACGGAGGCTATGCTCCAAGCTCCCAACAACCATCCTACGACCAGAAATCGCCCTACGAAGGCGACCGATTCAAGCCCAAAAAGAGGATTAACGACCCCATTTTCCTCGTGCTCTTCGTGCTTCAGGTGCGTTTATATCTCCTGCCTTGGAGGAAAACAATTCATTGAAAAGTCTCTTGCCAGTTCCTAGGTTTCGCGGCCCTATCTGGGATCGTGATATCCAGCTGGGTATCGAGCGGTGGCCTCGGCGGCGGCCTCGGAAAGTCTGGTGGGCAAAGCGGCACCGCCGTCACTTTGAATCGGTCTGTAAATCGAATTTACCTCAAACATTTCATCCTTACGCTCTTGCAGGAGTACGGTATATCTGCTTCTACTGGTTACAGCAGCTGCGCTGCTGCTTTCCACGGCATACCTTATGCTCACGCGTGCTTTCACGCGGATGATCATGCACATCACGCTCGTTCTCTCCATCTTATTGAATATGTGCGTCATGCACTATTCGAAGGTGGTGTCAGGCGTACTGATATCACCCTCACAGCGGGATCTGTGTCTACTATTGGATAACAAAATATTACTGTTCGTTCTCGTGCGCGACAACTTAAGTATTTGAGCCCTTACCTCGTCCTCACAGCTGGCGCCATCATTTTCACGATCATCGCGGTCCTCTCTGTCCTGTCCTACTTCGGCTTTAGGTCTCGCATACCCCTCGCGTCCCTGCTACTACAGGTTGTCATGGACGTTGCGAAACACCACAAAAGTGTTTACGTAGTCGCGTTTATTGCCCTTTTTATTCAAGCGGCTCTGGCAGTGTAAGCTCTTCTGGCCACTATCTCATTCAATTAGTTTCTTAACGACATTTTTCTAGGTGGTTTACGTTTACTGCCATTGCAACGTAAGTCATCCTGATGACTAGCGGTTTCGATGCTTAAAGTGCACAAACTTATTCTTAGGTATGCCAAATACACTCCAGGGAACCCTGGTCAGTTGATGTCCTTCCCCTGTCCGTCCTATTCACTCTGAACTGACTGTCAAATTGCAGGCTGTACTTCCTCAAGTTGTTCGTCCGGCAAGGTCGCAGGCCTCATCTTTTTCGAGACCTTCTCCTTCCTCTGGACATCCCAAGTTGTGAAGAATGTCGCCCTTGCCACGCTCGCCGGCGGGCCCTTCGGGTCGTGGTACTACTTCGGGCCGCGTGAGCTTGGTGAGATGGTATGTACTTCACATCAAGGCGGGGCTGCATTTCTCTGATTGTGTACTGCTCCCAGCCAAAGCATCCTACAACCTCTGCATTCGGTCGCGCTTCTACGTTGTCGTTGGGTTCTATCGCCTTTGGATCATTGATCGTGACGCTTCTTGAGCTCTTGAAGATGGTACTGAACATGGCGCGCAACAACGCGAACGCTGATGGTCATCGTGCGTGATGTTATTCGTCACTTCCATAGTGCCCAACCGCTGAAAACGGCCTTTTCTCTAGCTGTCGAGGCATGCTTGGCGTGTTGTGCGGCCTGTTTCGTTGGAATCATTGAGAGCATGGTGGAATACTTCAACAGGTGAATTTAATCAATCGACGCTTACATCAGATGTTAAACCATGTTTTCGCAGATATGCTTATATTGAAATCGGTTAGTAGCGAAGGGACCATATCTGCTACCGCCTTCACTGATAATCCGTGTTCTTAGCACTTTATGGAAAGCCATACATAAAAGCAGCCAAAGACACTTGGAGGCTCTTCAAAGATCGCGGTACGTTGCTCGTTCGTATTACTCTCGGAGATATTTAAATAACGTGTCAACTAGGTATCGACGCCCTTGTCAATGACTCGCTTGTGGGAATGAGTGAGTGCCTGCCTTCCTCTTCCGTTGTATCCCTTGACTGACGACGCACAGCTATGACTTGGGGAGGATACATCATCGGCCTACTGTCATCACTATTTGCTTACCTCTACCTTCGATGTATGTCCCACAACCATACCACCCCATCAACGCTCATCCTGTTCTCTTGTTTACTAGTCACCGCTCCTTCATATAATGCGGATGGAAGTTACACCGCTCCAGTTTTGCTCTTCGCCTTCTTGATCGGCCTGCAATGTTGTTAGTATATTTTCCTCCAATATCCGGGCCTCATCCTGATAGCAAAACGTCACCTAGCTTTAACTTTGTCATCCGCCATTGAGGCTGGCGTTTCCACCATGTAAGTTTTCCAAGTTGGCACACGCTGTCACACCTCCTGACATTCTTGCACCCTCAGTTTCGTTGGTCTCGCCGAGGATCCACAGGTGTTGGCCATTCGAGCCCCAGAACTTTTCGGCGTAAGTTTCTATCTTGTATACCTTGTTCCCCATTAACGTAAGGATTACAGTTGATTGCGACCACCTATCCGCATGTTACGAACGGTGTCCCGCGAGTTTGAGGACTTGTTTCCGTACCTACCGAACAATGGACTCACATATCACGAATCACGGACATACAAAGTAACGAACTTGGCACAACCCACTACTCCGGTTTAATATACACATAATCTCAATATATCATACCTACCACCCTACCTTCTTCGATGTACATACGAGCTGCCTTCGTCCGATGCCTGAAAATGTTGCGGATGCTTATATGGCTGTACATGGCAAGGAAAGACGAGGAGCAAGGTCCCTGTCGATTAGTGGTTAAATCATCTCGTTGTGGTCAAGTTGCTCCGAGAAGCCGGAAGTTCGAATCCTCCTTGGGACATGTTTTGATTCTTTTGACTGTCGCGTCCTATAGGCTATGCCAGGCTTCAGCATACTATGCGGCGTGTACATACATTGCTGTGCAGTGTACGTCCTTAGTTACATATGTAGCAGAGGTAGATGTCTTATTAGTAAACATAGTAAACATAAACAGGGTTAGGACTCGAAGAGGAATGAGGTTGATATTGTCCCTGATCATGAGACAGTCTTTTGATTCCTGCGTCGACCTTTTGCATGCCAACTATTTCGCCAAAACCGATGTAATATGTATCTCAACATTCGGCTTCTCAGAGGTCACAGTCACCACACCAAGATGGTATGACCACTATTCGACAAGCACCTTACGCCACATTGCAGTTTTAGTAACCGGAGAGATAGAAAGTTTCCGAAATTACACGCGCCGTCTGGGAATGTACGAACATGCCAGGTTGGTCCATTCCATCGACATCCGTATCGTACATCGAAGCCATGTACGTAGTTGTCATACGGAACCCCTACATATTCCTCCAAGTGAAGGTTGTCGGGACTGCCTGTGGGTAATGTCAGTATGAGTATCACTATCTTCGTTCATTACAAGGTCCTTGTCGATTAGTGGTTAAATCATCTCGTTGTGGTTTACTCGCTCCGAGAAGCCGGAAGTTCGAATCCTCCCTGGGACAGTAATTTTTACATCGACCAACTCTTTTGCAACCCAGGATACATTATATACAGTTCTATTAAGAAAGCTGACTCCCGAGCTTAGACTTCAAAATTTAAAACTTATGACGGGGGAGAACCGGGGGTGCCTAGTATCTATATAGGAGGCTCCTGTTTTTTGGCGCACGGAGCACTTCACTGTTCAGGAAGGGCCAAAGCTCGGTACATTCCTGATAACATCCACTTCCTACTTCCTCTTCTCCATCATGAGCTGGGGGGCTTTCGGAGCGCGAGGTTCCGGACACCAGTGCACTTCGGTTAACGTGGAGAGTACCCCCGTTGTAGATTGATCTTCAAGTTAAGACTGTAGCTGCTATGGGGTTGATATCGATACTTCAGGACGTTTCGCCTGAATGATTCCGGATGATTCCATCAACCCGGAAGCTAGGGGTATACAGACACCCAGACACCTACAGCTACATATCTGTGCGCTCTCGGCCGTTCTGACTGCTTAACTAGAGTCTAGAGTCTAGACCGAGATTATAATCGAGTCTCGACGGATCCATCACAAAGCCCAACGAAAGGTCAAAAATATTGTCCCAGGGAGGATTCGAACTTCCGGCTTCTCGGAGCGAGTAAACCACAACGAGATGATTTAACCACTAATCGACAAGGACCTTGATGGACTTGATCTCTTAATCATTTCAATCAAACAACACTTAATAGAGATCGCTTATCGCATGAGGAAGATATGACGTCACTACCATCATTGCAGTTCACGGCCTCGTGTGATCGGTCTGCAAAACGGCTTGAACTCGACCATTACCCTCGCGAACGCGAAGATGAGGAAAACCTCGTACTATATTACTTTTTTCTCGGTTCTTGTCGTCTTTATCTTGGTAGGCCTCGTCTGCCTCGAGTCATCGTTTGCCAATAAATATTGACATGGACATGGCGCTCAGAATATCTTGTCGGAGCTCCGTCCTGACTGGTCTGTAACACCTAGGAAATGCTTGAGCGACTACCTAACTTTGGCCTGGTAGGCTCATCGTCCAAACTCCAGAAGTCATGCATACGCGAATCACTGTCACTTACGGCCTCGCCGAACGCTGCGTGCTCACCTACACCCGCGTTCCTGGGAACCACGGCACAAAGTTCAAATACACCAACTATGAGTGCCGTCCCTTCCCGATGAAGGTAAGGGATGGATGCGAGGACGACAACGCTGGGTTCTGTGCCGCGTGGTCGAGCGCGCGGTACCTCATGGAGCTTGCGGTGTGGTGTGCTGCGGTGACGTTGATCGCAATTGCTTTCGGTGTCACAACACATTCTCGCAGGCGGAGAATATGGCGGGTCGTTGCTGGCCTTGTCCTACTTGATGGTAGGTGTTTTAGTTGACATGATACATCAAACTGGGCAGCTTACTCTACTATCAACCCAGCGGCATTCCAGATCGCCGCCTTTGGTATTGTAACTCATATGTACGTCACGTCGCGGTTCCCAACCTTTGAGCACGCAGATATGGGTAGGTGTCTCTCAACTAGTATCAATTCTGGCAAGACTAAAACGTGTTGTCCAAAGGCCCTGCCTACGTCTGTAATATCGTTGCCTGGGTACTCAGTATCTTCGTCGGAATTGCGGTGATCACAACTGGCGTCGCTGCTGGGAAGGGGCATCGATGGGCAGCCGGCAACAGACCCTACATGCCCATTTACGGTGCATAGGCTGGTGATGTCCAAGACTCTGCTTCATAATTGTGCTGTGTTTCTCTAGGCTGTGGATATTGGGATTATATGTACTTTTGTACCTCATTATATGTACTTTTGTATCTAGTGTTTATTGTCGCTCTGTGCGTATGTATACACGCGGTTTACCATATATTGGTTACCAGAACTCGTCACCTTGAAAGTCTGATCGTAAAGACGACTGGCATAAACACGTTGTTAATTCTTGAAGCGAGCGCTCGTCTCAAATACGGGCGCCAGACGCGTTTGCCTCGGTAAGAAAAACTATATTCCTTGTATCTAACATAAGCACGGCAAATGCATCGTAACAAGCGTACAGGTCTTCCCAGGCGGTGTATCGTTTCCCTGCTGCAGATAGACGTTGTAAAATGTAGTGCTACTCCCAGGGCACGCGATGAAGTTGAGCTGGCGTGGCGAGGTCGTGATAATCGTGTCGCCCTCAAGGCCCCAATTCGTCGTCGTTGCAGTCGTTCCCAGTGTTAGTGACTTGTAAGACTGGGTTCCGCTGTTATCGATGTTCAGGTACAACTTCGAGCCGGCACTGCTGTTCATGGCGATCGTGCCGGCGATGGTGAAGCGGCTTGAGGAAGCCTCGGGCCCGAGCATGGGAGTGCCGCCTGTGTTTATGGGTGTGAGGTAGGCGAGGACCAATAGCAGAGAGGGCGCGTACCGTTATTTTGGAGATAGAAGTGGTAGACAGGATCTTGGACGGTGCGGATCTGAGAGCCACTGGCTGCGGGGCCGGTTGTGGTCGTTGTAGATGTTGTCCCAGGCTTCGTCGTCGTCGTCGTCGTAGGGATAGGGGTCGTCGTAGGCTTGGGGGTCGTCGTGGCTGTACCAGGCAAGCATTGCGAGTAATCTGATGCAGACCTTTTCAGTGAGGTCGGCTGACTTTGGAAGGTGGATATACGTACATTGGTTACTAACTGTACAAGTATAACCCGCGACACATGTCGTTGGGCCAGACCTAGGGGGACACAGTTGTTCAGAACCCCAATTGGGACCATGTTAGGTGAACACATACCACCCTTGGCCACCGCACTGACCCCAGGCGGGGGACTGGGCACTCGCAGATTTGAGCAACGATACAAAGACGGCGATGGCAACGATTGATTTCATTCGAGGAGCTGGGGTATCGCGCTGCTGCCTGCTGAGTCTATATATAAAGCACGCGTCCTGGAGTCGGTGTATAATTGGGGCCATGTCGCGGATGGGAGATCATCGGGTATTTTGTCGGGCGTTTTCCTCGACTTCATCGACTGAGAGAAGCCAAAGGGTCCGCATGGGGGTGCTCACTTGACAGAGCAGTATTTCCGAATTCCAGTTGAACTCCCGACAGAGAGGAATGACCATGGAGGATGCTGGAGAAAATGTCAAAAGCAGATCTCAGATCGGTGCAGGCATTCAAGTTGCAAGACGCGAGCACAGAAAGCATCGATTAGACGGGGAACGAGCGAGACGGGTATTCCATATATTAGATGTACAGGGTCCAGTAGATATCCTCGGTAGGATGAAGTACTCAGGTTCAAAGAGCTGTTCAAGTTTACGCGACGAAGGTCGCATGGAGTTCACGTATGGCATCTCGGAATAGCCCAGGTGCAGTGACGACAGCATGGTCATATACTCGAGACCGCAGCTTCCTAAGAAAAGCAGTGCCCTCGCTGTTACAGTAGGCTGTCCTCGCAGCCGGCGATGATGATCATGATGGAGTAAAGTGGAACCCAGTGGCTGATGGCCGCAGTCTGTGCCATCACTTGGCCATCACTATATTTCGACGAGAGCGTCCACTGGCATGGCCTCAACCTACTCACGACTCCCTACCGACGAGGAAACACCTCCACTTCCCCCAACACCCTCCAAGCAGCCCACCTCCTACCGCAGAATCGTTTTTCTTGTGATCGGTTTACTTGTTGTGGCATTTGCGTCATACAAATTCGGTCAGTGGTCAGTAACACTGCCTGCCGTTGAAGTCCATCCTCCCACCAACATCACCGCCCCTCCCAATAATACCCTCGAAGACACTCCTAAACCCAATACAACAGAACCAGCAATGCCAGACCACGGAAAAGTTAGCATTGGCTAGTGAGTTTCCTATTCACGTCCTTCTAGACCTTCATTGATGGACGCGGCTTAGCTTCGTCAACTGGTAAACCGAATGCTTGCATCATGACATCGACCGCTAATCATGTTCCACAGGGGAATCTATGGACGAAAGTTCCCTCCTTCGAAGATCCCAACCCAGGATCTCACGTACGTGCTCATATAGTCCACACTCGGCCATCCCGCTGATCTTGTCCATGCAGCCACATCCTCTACTCCTTCGCCAACCTCAAGGCAAACACAGGCGAGGTCTTCCTCTCCGACGACTGGGCGGACAAAGACATCCACTACCCCGGCGACTCATGGAACGATGTCGGGGACAACCTCTACGGCAACTTCAAGGCGATCTACAAACTCAAGAAGGAGCATCGACACCTCAAGGTCCTCCTAAGTATAGGCGGGTGGACCTACTCTCCCACCTTCCATCCCATCGTCGTGAATCCCGCCCTCCGCGCCAAATTCGTGAGCTCGTCGATCAAGCTACTCGAAGATTATGGACTCGACGGGCTCGATATCGATTACGAGTACCCGAGCAATGATGAGCAGGCTCGTGGGTATGTCGCGCTGCTCCACGAACTCCGAGCTGCGTTGGACAAGCATGCACGCGACAAGCACGCGAACTACAAGTTCTTACTCACCGTATGTGCCCTTCATCCAGTTCCTACATGTCAAAACCCACGCCCCACAGATCGCCGCACCCTGTGGTCCCGATCACTATAAGAAGCTACACATTGCCGAAATGGACAAGGTACTAGACTTCTGGAATATGATGGCCTACGACTTCTGTACGTCGGCCTCCCTCCTTCCAAATACACACCACACTCTCCACTAACATGACGCATATAAAGCCGGCTCTTGGGACCAAATCGCGCACCACCAAGCAAACGTCTTCGGCGGGCCCATCAGCGCATCCGAGTCGATCCACTACTACATCGCAAAGGGCGTTCCCCGATCCAAGATCGTCATGGGCATGCCGCTCTACGGGCGCTCCTTCATGAACACAAAGGGGCCAGGCACGCCCTTCTCCGGAATCGGTGGCGGCAGCTGGGAGCAAGGCGTGTACGACTACCGCGCGCTACCGTTACCTGGCGCGCACGTGATGCGCGACGAGAAGGCGCTCGCGAGCTGGACGTATGATTATGGGAAGAAGGAGATGGTGAGCTACGATAATGAAGAGGTGGCGAAGTGGAAAGGGGACTGGATCAAGAAGGAGGGGCTGGCGGGGAGTATGTTCTGGGAGCTGAGTGGTGATAAGGGCTCGGATAGGGATGGTATGGAGGGCGGACTTGGAAAGGAGCCACAGCCTGGACAGAGCCTGGTGGCAATCGTGAAGCAGGCGATGGGTGGGTTGAGGAAGGATGAAAATTGGCTGAAGTATGAGGGGAGCAGGTTTGATAATATGAGGAAGGGCATGGAGTAATCACTGGGACTGCTTATACTGGACTTTATTTTACCTGAAGTGTAATACCCAAACGTGGAGGCGGTTTAATTCTTTTTGTATTGTAGCTGTAGCTGAATCAATCAAACACGCAAAGAAATGAGTTGCGCTTGATGATGAGAGTCCTCGGTCATTGGTTCGACTACGAAAGGGTATGTGTTGGTTGTGCAATGAAGTGTCCGTGTGAGTGAGAGTCTACTACAGTAAATCTAGGTAAATGCCGGTATAAAAATACTGGCAGGTATCGATGGTCCGATATGGTATCGGATCCACGTCATCCACCTGCATTGGTCGAGCGCTGGGCCGCGACCGACATGCAACATCAATAATGGTGGCAACAGCGCCAACGGGCGCGCATATATGCCGTGAGTGGAAGAAGCACAGTATGGTAGAGTGGACTCTGTCCGCCCCGGATCCGCTGTGTCCAAATGCGAGTATCAAGTGCATCCGACAGTGAGGTTGTTCTTGGGCCATGCTTGTTTGTAGTCGTCGACCCAGGTGGTCAGATTGGGATTCGTGTACGCCTCGATATATCTATCGACAACAATCAGCAGGAGCGCCCGACGTCATCACAAGCATAGTGACGTACGTGTTGATGTATGCCTCTGTCGGGAAATCCGGGGGGCTGCAGCCGATGTTCATTGCATCCCTCGGCTGGTAGACACGGATGTAGTCAACGCTCATCTTCGTAGGGAACGTTAGGTGCTCAAAGTCAACCTCCCCGAAGTTCTTGGAGATGCCCAAGTTGACGATGATGTACTGCATTAGGAAGTACCAAATCAGCAAGGGTTGCAAGGCATGGGGCGGGGACGCGCGTACCATGGGCTCCAGCGGAATGGGTCGGTCTGATACTTTGACGATGTCGTCGGCGCCTAGGCCTGGAGCGAAAAGGGTCCATGCGAGCTTGTTGTCTGAAATCCAGGTGATATACTACCCAGGACACGTCGATAAGTAACTTGCTAACGGAATGAGATCAAAGAACTCACCGCATCGTCGAAACCTAGAACCCAAAATCGAAGGGATCAATATAGCAAGTCAATTATGGCATAGAGCAGCAGTCATACCAGGTTTGTACTGGAGGTGTTTGAGGTCAAGATACGTCCATCGCTTACAACATTTGAATACTCACCTCAAATCCATAAACCGAAAACTGGCCCCCAGTCAGCTCATACGCCAGCGGATTGGTCTGCGTGAGCGCAGAAGTCGTCATTTGCGTGATTCCTCCTATGTATGGGTTGGAGACAGTCGTTGACGCATCAGGAATGGCCAAATTGTCCGAGGTGTTCTTCCATAAGTAGTTCTCATTGAACGGCTACATAATCTCGTCAGCCTGCCCCGGCACATTAAGCAGGTCATCCAACTCCTTACCGCCCACTGAGCAGATTGCGAGGCTTTGCCGATCAGAGTCTGCGGGTCGACCTGAGGCAACATTAGCAAGCCATAAACGAGCACCACAGAACGCATCCACGCACTAAAGCTTCTATTATATCGATCTCCGGTGCTGCGCGACCGACGTAAGAGCCGTCCGCGTGCTGTGGACCGGGGTGGCTCTCGCCTTTGCAAGTACACCGCGACAGCCGCTGTCCAGGTAAAAACGAGAGATGGCCGTCGTTGTTTATGTCGCCCTGGGTGACCGCGGCGGATGGTTGGCCGTTGATGGTCTGATTAGGCGCGGTGCCGACGTCGCAGGCATCATAGCTGTAGGGCCACTGAAGGAAAGGTGAGTATTTGAGTATGTGGTAAAGTAAACGTTATATTACCACTCCCTCTAGAGAGGCACCATAGCCGGCGCGTCCTAGGTTGCCCATCGTCCAGACGGCGGGCCAAAGCCCTACGATATTGCTCGCGCCGGGGAGTTGGACGCTACTTTCAATATAGCCGCCTGTGAAGCAAAACTTGTTCCTGAGGTCATTTCTGGTTAGATGAAGCACCAAGAAAATGAATTATGAGCTGAAGGCGTACCAGGAAGAAATCAGCCCTAAGGTTGCAAGTCAATTGATATTTACGCCAAAAAGAAAGGCGCGCTTACCGCCCTGATAATCCAGTCCATGGCTTGGTTTCTTATCGAGTGTGATGACCAGGGACCCGTTGGCTGTAGTGACAGCTTCCGGATCGTACCATTCCAAGTTGTTGGTCGCCTATCGATAGAAAAATACACAGTTCAAGTTGGCATCCCGACGACATGAAAGCAGCCGCGCGTACCCAGTAATGTAAGTCAACCGCTTCCCAATAAGGATCGTCACCAGGGTAGAAAGATCGTCCGTCGACATTGAATTCGTCCGAGAACACGAGTTGAAGCTCAGAGGTACCCTTCGTCCATGCTGGCTTCGTATATACATTTTTTGGTGTATCGACATCGATGAGGCCGAAGTCGCCTTCCATGGACGGTACCTTGAGGGTAAATTCAGAAACGACGGTTCCAACAAAAGGAATTGCTCTAGTCACCTGGCCAGTGCCATTGATACCACCAAGGTTAAAGCCGCCCTGCGTCGACAGCTCCGTTTTCGTAAAGTGGGATATAAGTGGATAGCCGACGCTTAAATTAAAACCGAGCGACGGTCATGTCAACAACTTGTCCATCAGGGAGTGGCGCTCTATGACGACTTACAACAGTGCCATGAGGCCGACGCCCAGCACGAAGAGACACCCAATATTCGCCATACCGCGAACTGAGAAGAAAGAACCTTCGCGGTCTGCACTCCTCGATGAGGCCCCGCGCGGTGGGTTGTGTATTTCGTCGTCGGGCTCGACCAGGTTCATGGAGAGATCGGACCCCCATTGTCGTGGGTCGGGGGGAAGGGAGTACTGGAAAAGCCGGTGAGTCCGGTGTAGAGCAACGGGAAGGCCACTAACAGAAGCAGAGATGCCGGTGAGGCTGGGCGAATGAGAGAGTAGTGCTGGGTAGGGCGTATCTGAGTTTGAGCCCTGTAAGACCGTACAACAGTTATACGCATGGTTCCAAGAAGAGTAGAGAATTTTTTGGCGAACCAGAGTGCTACTAGAACCTCGGAATCGTGGCTTCCACATCCCAGCCATGGATAGTCGAGCGAAGGGTATACTATAAGAAAAGTGAGTAAGAGAAAGAGATGATGATGAGGGTATGGAGCGATTGCGCAGTTGGAGCGCAACGAAGAAACGAAGGCGTGTGATTCGAAGATTTTACATACTACGGAAATGTGAAGCTTCCAGCTGTGGAGTAATCACTGATCGCTGGTAGTGGGGGACAAGAGCCTCTTCAGGCGAGAAACAAAGGATAGCGATGGAGAGAGGCAGCAAAAAGGTGATGGACGGGTAGATTATTGCTGAGTCCAGACTAGCAAGATGACAGTAGAATTGAACGGAAAAACTGAACATGGCCTGCTCCATCCCGGTAATAAGAAGAGGCACCACCCAGCTCCAACAATAGACGCGTCGGAGATCGCCATACTTGGCATCATTATATTTCCAAAAGCTCCCAATCCCAATACATACAAACACCTCCATCGAGATGCGATTAACAAGTCCTATACTACAACAAGATGATAATGATAATGATACTGTACAGGCATCGCGAGGACAAGGAAGTCGACCAAAAATCCGTGGACGATCACAGCAGCCGCGTTATCACGCCAAGCCCCTGCACAGCACATTTTAGGCAATGCGAAAAAAACAAAACAAAAATCCAAACAAAAAACGGGGGAGGGGATGACGTACCTTAGTCTTGCCCTCGCGGAAAAGAAGTTTCATCCCCTCCTTGACGAATTCAGGGTGCGAGATAAACTCGAACTGCACCGTCGCGCGGTCTCCCGTACGTAGCACGCCTTGGGGGTGGTCCATGCCCACTATCCGCACAGTCTGGCGAACAGCCTAGAAAGATCAGCGTCAATACTACCCGATCACAAGATATAGGTGTGCTCATACACCACAGTGCAACATTGCCTGTCAAAGAATAATCAGCGATCCTTGTCAAATTGGAGAACAGGATCAACATACTTGATAGTTCTTCTGCAGTGTCGTATTATGACTGTTGTCACAAAAGACGGTTGGATATTTGGATAGCGATAAGATCAGGAGATGCACATACTACAGAATCAATACTTGGCCTTCGAATTGACGCGTAGCTGTGATGCATTCCTGATCAGCAGGCGCCCAGAGCGTCAACTAAGAAAATAATACACTTACACCGTGGAGGCGCCTCGGTTTTGGGGACCAACACCATCCCTTTCCGCACCGCAGCTCGTCGTACACGTTTCAGCGCAAACGACACACACTGCCCCGCCTCCGCGGTCGTTACATTTGCCCTGATCCCGAGTTCAGTACACCACCCTACTATGAAGCAGCGACCAGGATGCACCTTTTCCGCTGCATGCTTTTAATGACAGTGGGAATGTAATTTCCATTAGAATCGGGGCCTAGGAGCACAGCGTCTCCTGTCTTGACGCTTCCAGCGTTCATGATGCCGTTCACGACGGTACCTACGTAAGGGACGGACCAGACCTCGGTCACAGAGAACTCCAGCGGCTGGTCGACGGCGAATTTCTCGTTATCGGCCTCGCTGGACGGCAGTAGATTCAAAAATGTGCGGACCTGATATAAAGGGTCAGTAAGGCACCGAGGAGGAAATAGATGCCTTTCATACGTAGTCGAGGCCCTCGCCTGTCACGTTTGATATCTGAAAGATTGGACAGAGTCTTTAAGAGTGTAAGATAGCGAGATAACACAGTTTTGGAGAAATCACTGACCGGTCAGAGCCGAACGAGGTAGAAAGCTCGACGGCAGTCTCAACATCATTCACGAACACCGGCGTTTTCCTAGTATTAACGAATTATAACTATGAATGATGTTTTCGAATTGAGTCACGGACCGACACCCAGGACTCTTCAGTATCTTGACTACCTGTTTAATCGTCTCGGCCGTCTTGTTGGCGGGAGTCATATCGATCTTCGCGTGAAGGCGGTCAGTTAAACAACAGCAAAAGAGGCATGAATTGCGCCACAGCCTACTTTGGTTATGCAAACAACGACTGGGACGCTCAGCGCCAGCGCGATGGCTAAGTGCTCTTTCGACATCCCGATCAAGCCTGCGTTTGCACCCACTATCAGAATAACACAAGACGGGGCACCAGATGTCAATCCATATAATGTGGTTTTTAGATATCGCTCATGGCCAGCAAGATCTAGGATCATAAAGTTTCAGATACCTCACGATGCTTTAAAGTTGAGGTATCGACTGGACTTACCGATGAAAGATACAATCTTGGCCGCCTGGATGGAGATCTCCTCCCATCCAAGCTTCTCGCGTCGTATCACATCTGGATCGGTAGAGTTTATCGCATTGGGAAGTATTGGTGCGCCAGAAGGTCCAAAACCCAAGATCTAAGGTACTTGGTCGTCAGATCGAAGCAAGTCGGGGGTGCAGATCTTCGTACCTCCATCCCCACGCTAGAAGTCCTCCCCGTCTCGAGTTCGTGTTTGTGGCGGAAGAGCCCAACGCGTGCGCGACCCCTCCCGTCATCCAAGGCGCCTGGTAACCTGTCAACGAGGAGTGGAGATGCATGATGTGGTGCATACCGCGAGTGAGAACACCTAGTGTTGTCGATTTCCCACTGTCCACATTCCCCACCACTGCGCATCGCACTTCTGGTGTGAGGGACACGTTCGGAGGGGGCAATCTTAGAAGCAGGGATATCCGTGGGTGGCCCGTCCGAGTCTCGAATAACACAGATGTCTGTCGCGAGAATGAATTTATTGACGCGTACCCGGGAGGACTAACAGAAGGAACAGACCTTCCCTCCGACCTCCTCAACAGTTTTTGTCACCCGCTCCTTAAACAGATCCAAATCCTGCTCGGTACGCGGGACGCCCGTCCAGCTGTCGGATGCATCGCTCAACTCCCCCGTAAATAGATGAGCATGAGATGGCTGCATCCCTATCCGTAGGACGTACTCCCCCCGGTGTTGGGTGAGCAGCGCAGCAATCATGTCGCGTGCGGTGTCGTGGTCGGCGGGCACATTCGATTGCAATAACGCCTGTCAAGGAACAAGAATACGTTCGTTAGATCTAAAGTAAGAGGAGGTTATGCTCGACAAGCACTACCAGAAATTTCTCCTCGAGCTCGAGCATGCTGGAGCGCGGGCTGGTGTCTGTATCCACGTCAGTAGCACTATTGGCGTGGCCATCATCCTTCGCCTTTCCTTTCGACGATTGGGCGGGGTGTTTGATGTCCTTTATGTTATCAATGGGGGCCTGCGTGCGCTGCTTGACAAGCTCGCGGTGGTGTATCTCCTCAATCTCGGTTTGAAACGTCCGTAGACTGGTCATGATATGGATGAGGATTCGCTGTCTAGAAGAGTTCGTATTTATGCTTTCAAGTGCTGATCGGCGAGTCAAGGAACGTCAGATGTGATGTGACTCGATTTGAATTGGGCGGTGTCACGTCGACTATACTCTCTGAAGTTGTAGCAACGTGAATGAGGTCTTGGACTGACTGGTGATGGACTTGTGTGGCGGCGATATGCACAGGCAGTAGAGTCAAGATGACAGCAGGAACAATGGAAGGTTGTAATCAGCAATCTAATCAGCAGGTCCACGTGGTGGCGGTGCTGCATTCAGAGCCATGATGTCGGCTGGGTCCGCTGGGAGGTTGACGAGGACAATACAAAAGTAAAAAGTACGGGTCCATGCCGCTCGTCCGCCTGGCAACCCGAAATACAAAAACTCTCGCTCGCCATACATAAGAGCGCACATATCTCTCCCATCCAATTCGATTCGACGGCAACCATGTCTGCAGGACCTTCCACTGGCACTTACATTCCCCAGTCTGCCCCTATACTCAGTGGCCCGAATCCAGGCATCCTCGATCACACTCAGCTCGACCGACTCTGTCGTCGAGGCTCCAAACTATTTTTTGCATCGTTCGACCCCCACGCCGCCTCCTCACATCCCGGAGAACCCGACATC
Source organism: Lyophyllum atratum (assembly GCA_014905825.1). NCBI lineage: Eukaryota > Fungi > Basidiomycota > Agaricomycetes > Agaricales > Lyophyllaceae > Lyophyllum > Lyophyllum atratum. The sequence goes on along the minus strand of JACGCN010000059.1, from coordinate 36,670 downwards.
GATGAACTCTCACTCAACGAGAAGTCCTACCGCCCCAAACGCGTCGTAATCGAAACGACACCATCAGGCGTAAGCTCCTGGCGATTCGTCCCCAGTGCGCGGAGAGAGGAGGGTGTTACCGAAGAAGGCAAATGGCCCAGAGTGGTAGACATATGTGGGTTAGTGCACCCTTTGCCTGAACCTCTCGGCTAGATTAATCTGAGGTACGCGCGAACAGGAAATACTACGAGATGTCCCAAGACCAATGGGACTTCTACAAACTGGACCCCTCGTACGACTGCTACGTCAGGGCACCCCCAAACGTCCCCGTCATCTCACTCGCTACCGAACATCCCCACACCGTTCCTTCGCCGGCCCCAGGCCACAAACGACGCGTGTTTTCGCCCGCAGAAGAGACCCCCGCGCATTCCCCAAAACCCCGGAAGAGAAGGGTTGAGATCCACACGGAATCGGAAGATGAGCAGAGTGAGGTGGAGGATATGATCGTTGATGACGGATCACAGCGACCCAAGTCGGCCGGTCCGAAGGACAGGAAGAAGAAACTAAAGGAGAAGATAGCGATGAATAGGAAGGAGCGGCACGAGCGCACAGCGCGTCGCATGCACCAGCTTTCGGAGCAAGGGAATGCGGAAGCAGAGTTCACCTTCACAGCACCCGCTGGTCCTTCATCGGACGTTCCTGTCTCCCCCACCATCGGGAAGCGGAAAGGCACGACACGCCCACCTCCAAGTTTCCAAATTCTGCGAGCTGACACGTTCGACAGTTACCACTCTATTCGAATACTTGCATACAAGCGCCGATCGCGACCCTGGCACGACACGACCCGCGGACGATGAACCCCTACGAAATACAATGAACTACGTACCCACCAAGGACGCGAAACGCACGCGTACCGTATCCCCTTCCGCTGCCAAACGCAACCTCGCAGCCGGAAGACAGGCCCGGGAGAAGCACAAGACAGAGCACAGGAGACAGGAGCACGAGGCCCGCAGGCAGGCCAGGGAAGCCGAGCTCCTAGAGGAGCTGTACACACTCTACAGGAATAACCCAGACGTGGATATGCCAGGTACATCAGTCATGGCCTACCCGACGCAACCTATACTGACCTCCATTTTGCTTTCTCATCTGATAGACGCGTCGCAAGGGACAGGTGCAATGGAGAGCGGCAGCGAGGATGAGGAGGATGGAGAGGATGAAGCACCGGCCCCCGGTGATGTCGCAGATGACGAGGAGGCTAGGCGGCAAGCGGAGATTGCAGAATCGCGTAGGAAACTGGCAGAACTCGAGGCTGATCGGCCGATGTGGGAGGAGGCGGCCGCCAAACGGAAGGCCCAAGAACGGAGAGAGGCCGAGGCGCAGGCGGAAGCAAGGAGACGTGCTGAGGAAGCTGAGAGACGGGAGCGCGCGGCGAAGGAAAGGAGGGAGCAGGAAGAGCGGTGGAGAAGAGAGGAGGAGGAGGCGTATAGAAATGCAAGAGAGGAGGCGGCTCGGCGCTATGCTGAGCAGGACCAGGCACGACGTCAGGGAGCCAAGCGTGAACGAAATGGTTCGAGTCACGGGCACTGGACTGTTGAACGCGCGAAGGAGCGATATAGCAAGCTGGCTGACAGATTTGACAAGACGAAGTATTCCGAGGAGCTACCATTGACCGCCGATGACGTTCCATGGCCCATGCTCTCAAGGGATTTTGTCCTCGAGGATGTGACCTGGCAAGCGGTCGCGGAATTCTTTAAAGCTATTCAGCCGACGATGACCACAATGGACTACAAAAAAACCATCATCAAGAGTCATCTCAGGTTCCACACCGACCGTTGGGCCAGTAGAAGACTCTTGGAAAGTGTGAAGGACGAGGCGGAGAGGGGCTGTATAGAAATTGGTGGGTCGCTCGTCAATTGCCGTCATTGACTTGTAGAGGCTTACACTGCACTCAGCCAACAAGATGGTGATCCAGCAACTAACACCTATATGGGAGGGTGTTTGTGGCAAGAAGGCTGACCATTCTCATTACTAGAGAAATGGTTTCTCCAACAATTCTTAGAGAATGCTTATATCGCTACTTGTACAGTGTTGCCCTATACCCACGGAACACATCTATAATTATTGTATGTACATATGTATGATGAAACAAGGAAAGGGAGTAAACGTGTCCGGATCCGAGTCCACGACGGAGGCATTGCACAAGCATGTGGTCAAATGAGGCAATTTGGAAGTCAATCAGACTTGATGCTTGTTGACGCCTCTAGGCTCACAGTCTCCTCATCGCCTTCCTATAAGAGCTGTCGTCTCACATCCTTCTACCATAACCACATTCAGCGCGCTCCGTCTGACAACCGTGTCCAGCGCTATCCTCCCTAGTACAAGAAGAGACAAAGGGATTAGCGCCCAACCGGACAATTGTCCCACACCACCACCATGACGGACGTCGTGGTAGACGCCCATCCGCACAGCAGTTCCCTCAGGCGGACCAGGTCGACCGGCGACGTTCCTCGGCAACCCGACCCGATCCACCGACCTCGAGACCTACGGTACTCAGATAGTCAGTCCGATGTATGCGATGCGCAGCAAGGACTGGGATCGGGCTCTCGTACTGTGCCCTCTCACTTCCATGAGACGTCGACTTCGGCGGCTCAGCGTAGTATGCGATCACCATCTCTGGCTGCACCGCGGTTCAACCCTCAGCCGTCGACTCTTGGAGGAGCAAGTCGTACACAAAGGCCTCCTGTGGGGCCACCAGCGCCACCCAATACCCAGCCTCATAGATCATTGTATTACAGAGCCATGGCTTTCCTTGGAGTTGGGAGAGGAGCCTCTCGGGAGCGGAGAAGCATCGTTGGACTCATCCTAAACCTTGCATCAGGATCGACACAGGTGCGTAGCAATGCTTCGTGCAGTATGGGCATTCTGAAGGCTATTGTTGCAGATCATCGTAATCACAGTCATCGTAGGACTTTCTGGGACAGTATTCAAGAGTCCAACAGAACCGGATCTCACTGAATGGGTGGCTTGTAGTCGACCACTGGGAGTCTGGGCCTGTATCTGGGTGGTTCGCGCGTTCCTCGCTTGTAGTCTGAATTACTGGGGATTCCTCAGAGAACGGCAATCGTACGTCTCAAATTCCTGCGTTGTAACTCCAATATTGAATCTGCGTAGACGCCAACGTCGTTCTGTGACTGGTTCTGAGATTCAAGACACGCCAAGCAGCCCCTCTCGGCCCATGGGCAACCCATCTAGTACGCCTCACGTTATGGATCTCTCTGATAATCCTGTTCGAGATAATGCAGTCTCTCTACCTTATACCGTGCTCTACTCTCGGTAAGATGTTTCACTCCCGGATCAGGCAATCCAAGACCCTAACTTCAATGTCTCTATTTTTGCATCATGTCTATCACAGCTTGACACTTCTTTCTTCGTTATTGACTCTAAGCTGGTTCCTAACTGCCCATATTCTGGAATACACCTCGATTAATACATGCCGCCACTCATCGCCTCACTTATGGTGGCTGACCTTTGGAATACTGTGCCTGATGTATCTCATGGTTCTCGAGGTCGTTATACTTGGTTTCGTCGTCTTCATTGTCGCTCCGATTCTCTTCGTAAGTCCACCGATTATATCCTGCGAGTACGATTTGTTAATGCCATGTCTCGCTTTCAGTTGTTTTGGAACATTGTCCTCATCTGCATCGGCAGACACCCTTTACAGACGACCGCCATGATCAAACCAGAGATCGGCAAGCTGCCAAAGCTGATTGTCGACCGCATCCCCCTCGTCATATATATCCCCCCTCCTCCAGATACTCCACTGCAAGAGAAAATTACCATTCCTGAACCTGTCTATGGGTACCCGCCCAAACCACCGGCCCCCATGCCTGTGTCTAAAACACGATTTAAATTCATTACACGTTTCTCATCCTTCCAAGGAAAGAAGGACAATAATACCACCAGTACCCCCGCTACTCCGGAGGGCACTGAAGATGATGAAAGGGATGGGCAACCACAGACCTGGGAGGAGCATTGGGAACAAGGAGAATACCCCTTCGTAGTGCTTGAGGGAAACCGGGCTGCATGTGCTATCTGTCTCATGGATTTTGAAGAACCGAAAAGGATAGGAGGTGCATCTGGTGCTGCTGCTGGTTCTCCGACCGCGGAAGGTGTTCAGAATACCCCAATCTCTGAGATCCCAGTAGTATCCCCTAGTGCTGAGCAACGACGAGAAGATGAACTGAAGCTTGCAGACGCTGGGGAAGGCGCGCAACCATTAAGACTCCTAGCATGTGGCCATGTTTTCCATGTCAGTCCGCGGCATGCGTTTCGTCCCTTTGCCTCTGAACATAAGCTCACAATATGTACTTATCGCAGAAAACATGCCTGGATCCGTGGTTGACCGACGTGTCGGGACGGTGTCCGGTTTGCCAGCGGGCCGTTGAATTACCGAGAGATAAGAGAGCAAAAAAAGAACGACGGCCACCTGGAAATGTATAAAGGAAAGGATCGGAAGAACTTGGGGGCTTCCTAAAAGCCGCCTAGTTACTCCAGCATTGTAAATTATAGGATCTGACTAGCTTGTAGTGTATGGATTCAAACGGCTTTCGTACGCGCCCCTGACCTTCTTCTGATTATTCTTTTACTCACAATGTATACCTCAATACTAGAATTGTACTTATGTCCACAGTCCCACTGAAGTTCAACTTTGAAAGCACTTGCAGTACTAGTGTGGCGTGGATTATTAATGAATTATGTCTAAACCGTTAGGACTGGAATTGGGATTGGGATATCAATACTAGGGCCACGAGGGCCACTCATCCCTATTGAGTAACTTAAATGCTTACTACATCCCGCAACTTAAGTTGGGGGGACCAGGGGACGGCTGGGAAACCTCAGTTGATTGGACGCCACATGTTCACGAATAAGCCATAGGTAAACGATTGATAGGATGTTGACATGTGGACTACACACTTTCTGTGTTCGTCGTTTCACTGGACCACGAGGTTCTTTGATGAACGCCTCAGTGGGTAGGATTATCAAGACTCAGCACCTGGAAAGCGCTTTGCTCGCTTAACAGAAACAATCCGCCGAAACCGAGTACCAAGCGGTCCGAGGCTTTTGCGGCACAGAGTGCTGTTTGAGGCTGTGTGGCATGACCCTGCCTTGCCTTGAAATTCCACGATGATCAAGGTCTCCTTCAAGTTCCTTGCGAATGATTGAAGAGGTAGATTTTTGTGGCCAGAGAGGCACCACGATGCTATAGATTCCACGGTGACACAGATAATTGTACAATGTATAAGAAATAATTGATAAGATCCCGCAAATTTGTTCGTTCGTATCCAAGTCCAAGTCCAAGTCCGAGCATCCAGACATAATTTATATGATAATTTAAATAAAAGAACCCGGGTCCAGCAATCTTGCATCCATTCCGTTTCGGTTCCGAGGTCCAATCCAAGTCGTAGCTTTATTTTCCTTTCGTTGATGAGTCCAAGCAGTTCCAGCAATCTTGCATCCATTCCGTTTCGCTTCCAGGGTCCAATCCAAGTCGCAGCTTTATTTTCCTTTCGTTGATGAGTCCAAGCAGTTCCAGCAAGCAGTCGCGAGTCATAAGCAAAGTATCCAAGGGTCCGAAGCACGAGGCAGGAATCATGAAAGGTTCGATGGTCCACATCCGTTATCCAAATCTTGAGCCCCGAATATGGTCGTCCGATCGACGAATCCTGGCCCTGCTCGCACGTCGAACTCGCGTCCAAGACGATATGGTACTAAGGGACCCCAACCGAGAGTCCGACCGGGTCCTCACAGCGAACTTGCGTCCAAGTCACCGTGGTACTAGGGTCGGCCGTCTTTGATCCACCACAGTTCTCCATCGAGCTCGCGTCCGAGTCGACAGGTACTATGGGTGGGAATCACTGACGGTTTTCGGAAAGATGAGGACTGAGTTGACGTCGATGGTCGGGTGAAGAGGTCGTGGTGGAGGAAGAGGAATGAGGTTGTGATAGGGGGTGTATGCGTGAGGGCGCCCGCGCCGGGAGAAATAGAAGACGATGTCGATGCCTTGATGATTGTTGATGATGGTTGACGAGCTCAATTTGCGGAGCACACCTTCGGGAGTGAGCGGGGTTTGGGTTTGTTGTAGCGCCTGCCGCAGACTATGCGAGCGGGAGGGGAGCGGCGCAGGGCTGCAGGGCTTGGCGTCGACGGAGATCCCCCCGCAGGAGGTTTGTCGATCTACAGGAGAGGCGATCAGCGGGCTGCAGAGGTAATAAGAGAACGTAGCGCACGATGATGACTCTTTCAATAGCCAAAACATCCTCTCCGATATCTATGTCGGGGAGGGGTACACCATCGTTAGCCTAGAGAGAAAAGATGATGAGCGAGGGACGAGGAAGTGAGTGAAGGTGGAAACATACAATAGGTCCTCTATTGACTAGGGCGTTGCCAGTATCGACAACGGGGGGCTTGTCATCCTGACGTGGCACGATGTCAGTGAGAGGCAGGATATGTCAAGTAAATGAAGCAACTTACGGTGATAGCTTTGATTTCGACATCGCCTACGACCCAGAATGGGAAGCCCCTACCGAACGTGAGAAAGGCGAGCTGTTGCATATCATTAGGTTATGTATGATGGAGAAGAGCAAGTGAGAGACGCACAATCATACCGGCCGCGGTCCACCAGTAGCTAAGAACAGTGGCGAAGAGTCCTGTGGCCAAGCTTACCACGTCGTGGAACTTGATGTTGTTGTCATCCATTTGGGTAGTGGTCGCCGTTGGTGGTCTGTTGGCGACAGGCGTAGCGATAGTGGCATTGGCCGTTGCAAATGGGGCGTCGATGGCAAAAGTGGTAACGTCGATAGTGGGACCGTCGAAGATCAAAGTGACAGTAGTCTTTGGCGGGATGATGGCGACCGAGGCGGTGGTCTCTACGGGTCGGCCGCTTATGCCGCGACTTAGGCCTGGAGGGATGAGCTGGTCCGTATCGTTGACGGAACCAATGGCGCAGAATAGTTCATGACATCCCTCGAGGGTTGCCGTAGTTTGCACCCCGGCGACGTTGAGAGCAGTCGCTTCAACGCGGGCGACAGGGATGGCTGACGATGTAAGAAAAGCAGATAATGTTGCAGTTGGTGAAGACGCTGTGATCGAGGAATGGCGGGGAGGAGGGTGGAGGTTGACCGAGGAGTGAGGGACTGGGATGAGGGAGGTAAAGGTAACAGTAGACGTTGATCTCTTCGAAGTGGCAGTCGCCATGAGCGGACTGGACTTGCGAGAGAGAAAAACGCCTTGGCCAGCGAGCGAGGAGACCGCCGCACAGCGGCGAGTCTCATTCACTAGAAGGTCGGCTGCGGCTGCATTGGCAATGGCGGCGAGGGGAACCTGAGCTGGGACGGGGATGAAGGGAGCATCGACGGGCAGTGGGGCAACGATGGCACCCACAGGACCGACAGAGGGTAGGGCTGCGAGGGCTAAAACGATTATGAATAATGGGGCGACCATGGTGGTTAACTGGAGAAAGGCGATTGAGCAATTGGGCGGTTATTTATACCAGAAGCCTGGTGAATGGCTGACAGTCACACAAACTGGTCGCGTCCTGCACACGTGATCCAGGAAATCCCCTGGCTTAAGGTGCTCGTCGACGGCGACCAAGGAAAGTATTGGAGGGATGGAGAGATGGAGCGGAGGGAATGGCAGGCTTCTAATGCGCCCAGTGATGCGCCATCAATAGTTCCTTCGTTCGGCCATAGCATTGGATGTACAGGAAGGGCGGAACACGTACTTTGGCCGCCCACTGAAGCTCTGAATGAACGACGACAGGGCAAGACAATAACCCAGGTATAAAGATCTTGTAGGGCAGTGAGGAGAATACTGCGGCAGACAGTTCTGAGTCACATGGATACAACGACGCCCCAAGTTCCATCGGCAGGCAAGAATACACGAGTAAAATGTCCACATCGAGATGGTGGCACTTCTTTCTTCAACAGTTAAATTCCGCGATAGCGCACAAATTTCAAGCCCTGCGCCACCACATCGAAGTTGTGCGTCGTCGTTGGCCGGTCTCCCAATGTGCCACTGGAGATATGCCGTGCGAGGGCTGCCAGCGAGAAGTCAAAGGTTGAACAAACTGCCCAAGATAACGCAGCATAAGGCAGCGGGAGTGTATAGCTGATGCAGATTGGTGGTATTCGTGGTGGCTCGTAGCACCAGCGAAGACCGTCCGATGAAAATCTGCGTATACATTTGTTAGGTGAATTATCTGGTTGCAACGAGACTAGTCAACATAATATGTCCTTATAACGCAGCTTACCTGGAGGGGCCTTCAAGATATACTGTAGGAAAAAAAGTTCGTTAAGACTCTCGACCGGGTGGAGGTCACGGTCCAAGTTGAGAGAGTATCTGTTCCGGCGCCGTAAGCCAAACAACCGCCCATGGTTCGGCCCGGCCTGAGCTTTTCTTCAAGCCTTGCATGCCTACTCAGGCCTACCCGCAGCAGGATCGCTCTAGATGTATAGACTCAGCTCGGGTATTCAAAAGCGGCTATGATACGTGGGCAGAAGCGTACAAAAAATATATAGTTATTAATAGCTTACTCAAGTCCGTGCCATAGCTACGGTAGGTACTCTTGCACCGTGCTCCCTATATCTCCCCCTTCGGACAATTCTGGAAGATATTGGTGGTCGTCCAGGCTCCCATGGATCGAACTTCGAGTCTTCCATGTACCTTTTCGGAACACTAACGATAGGAAGTCCAACGGTTGCTGCAGGCGGTGGTGGAGGTATATGAGTCTCGTCCTTCGCATTCCTCCCCCTCTTGATCTTGATGACCAACGCCGTGGCAGCCAGCATCACCAGAAGCACAAGGAGCAATATACATCGCCTCCTGCCCGTCCTACCCTGGTACCCCTTCGCTTCCTCAAGCACCACGACCGCCTCGCCCACACGCACGGCTGTCTGTTCGATATTGTACTCTACCGAGTCGAGGAGCGTGCCCTGGTCGATGATAAGTGCCGAAAGGTCCTTGAACAGTTCTGCGAGATTGGCGATGGAATTGGCGAGCTCGTTGAGAGAGTGCGTCCGCGAGTTTACTACGTCTTGATCATACGAGTCCGAGAGGAGTGATTGTGACTGCGATTGTGAGAGGGAGAGTGACTGTGATTGTGTGTGTCTCTGCATATTATGTTACGTGGATATAGAGGCGAAACAGGGAGACGGAAGTCACGTACGGCCGCAGCAACATCATCGTCGACAGCGCTGATCCCTTCTGAGCCCTTTAATGAGATGGCGCCCGACGCTATTAGCAGGTCCTGATTTTTGATAGCATGGCCTTGAAGTTCTGGAGTAGAAAGGGCGCACAAGAGTCAGATAGTGTACCAGTTATTCGCAACGTGAAGGTGATGAAGATACATGTGCTGAACGGAAAAGGGGCCTCAAAATGCAAAGATGGCATACGCACTCTCCATGTACACTCTCTGCTTCTTCCGAAATGCCGCGCTCAGGTCCTGCACTTTAACCGCAAGACCACGCTGTACATTTTTCGCCGCTAACGATTCCGTATGGGCCTGACTGGCAGACTGGGATGGGGGAAAGGAGTGCTGTGGTAGACCAATCTTTTGAATGAGAGATTGACACTGCCGGAAATCCCGCGTAACGTCCGTCGTAATTGAGTCTATCTCGCGTTCTTCGAGCGTGCGATCCGAGAATCCTGGCAGTAGGTGTTTCGCGTGAAGTTTGTCCAGAGCAGTGACTGTATATGATAAGGGTCTAGAACGCCGGCGAGGGAACGCGGGGATACATACTCTTCGCTTGTGTGTCTGCGAGGATTAACTCCACTTGGTCCGAGAAATCGACCCTACAGCAGGTGTCAGATGACAGACAAGAAGAGCATGGAAGAAGACTCACCACTTGGGAGGTAATGCGACATCGAGAGTAACGTGCCGTGGTGGAGAGATGAGGCGTTCCTGTTCGTCGTCGTCGTCATCGCGGCCGTATGTAGTTGTCCGTGTGCGAGGTATGGATTCACGGTAGGAAAGAAAGAGGCCCGTCCTCGAGCGGGTTGTGCAGGACGAGGAGCCGGCGGTAGAGGAGGACATGGACGCAGGCACAGAAGTTTAGAATGCTGCGCACGTGGCACTTACACTTGTGGTTCTGGACTCGGCGCCCCTGGTGGCGACGGAACCATATGATTTTCCAAAAAGGTATCCACGGCAGTTGGACTCAGACGTTATAACGAATATTGGGTATATAGGTACAGATAGATATCTAACTAGAGCAATTTGAGCATATAAAGTAAAGTTTAGACGACGAGAAGATGATGATGTAAATGGTGGCCTGTTCATCTAAGTGACGAAGTAAAACTTATCACCACTGTAGCCATTCACCATACATGTTGGGCGTCTCGCCACGTATGTAAGCCTCAAATGTTCTTTTCGTGACTGTCGCCCAGCTAAGGTCTTGTCTATCAGGTACGTCCGGAAACTCTTCCGCGTCCAAATTTACTGTCTGATTTGACGGCGACAGGGCAGCGCGAGCCATCCGTTCGCCAGTGGCAAAGCGTGTACCCAGGTCCGGCCAGTTTCTTACAGGATCAAATGGTTTCCACCTGCGAATACGTGGTTAGATGATGCTGGAAAAAGGACGAGCGCTCGCTCACCAGAAATTATGGTAATGATAAGAATATGCACCCTTGAAGAATGCATTGAACCCGAGCGCTTGAGGGGCCGCGCTGGAAACCGTTGGGGTGTCAAAGAATTCGGAGAAGCTAGAGTCGTAGTGAGGTTAGAGGGCGCATCTTTATCCTTCGATTGAAAGCTTACGCTTGGAAATATGGCTGGGGAGGCCTTTCTCGTTGATACCTATCGGTGTTTAGCCAAGGAGAGTCGAACAATGCATCAGGGAGACGAAGCAAAAGTCCTTCCAGGTACGCGTCCTTGGTATAACGAGCAATCGTCTCGGGATGAAAGTCGAGGCCATTCTTTAAAGCAGTGTTGAACAGGAACGTCCCCAATGCGGAGCCCTTGTTCATATGCAAGACTGCAGTGTTGTATGATTTCATCCATGACCATCGATACGCAAAGGCACCTTTCCATCCCCATAATTCTTCCCAATCACGGAGGAAGATAGTGTCCGCGTCGAGATAGGTGCCCCCATATCGATGACATAGGACGAAGCGGGCCATATCGGATAAAATGACAGTGAGGCGATCATACGTGGAGGAGGATGTCGAACCCGCACGATCAAGAATATCATCTGCCACTCCTGTGGCTGTCCCTTGTGGGGCCTCATGTTTTGGTTTCTTGTCCTGTGGGACAGTGATGACATTGCCGCCAGAGTTGAACAGGTTCATCTGTCGCCAGTTATCTTTCAACTGGGGGATACCATCCAGCTGCTCTGTAGTATTCCAGAGCTTGAATTCAATGATACCCTTGAATCTAGGATGGAGGAATGGCGAAGCCCATGCATTATTGTTCAGCTGGATGTACATATCGCGTAGTGCAGATGGGTTAGGCACTGAAGCTGCAGGGCCCGGATTGATCCACATCCAAATCTGCGGGCGGCATATGGTGGCGTCTGGGGGAACCTCCAGATGTAGTCCCGTGTTTTGGGTAAAGAGAAATGATAGAAGGGCGGTATATGGTTTGTCGGTGAACGGGCCTGCCCAAAACATATGAAACACCCGAGGATTCTCGGGGTCGCATGGAGTGGGAAGGGATACATAGGGACGATGCCGCGCGGGAGGGGGAAGCGGTTGCCCTTGTAGCTCTGCTGGTCCCGATTCAGAGCTCGTTTTCGCAGCGTCTTCCATAAATATGTATTTGAATTCATTCAGTTTGGCTCTTCTGAGCCGATTTCCGTTGTCCAAACCGCCTCCCACTCGGAGAAGTTCTAAACAGTCCCGGACGTACTTGAAGGGTGTTGAGAACAGGAGTCAAGAGAACATAGGTCGACTCACCTTCTTCTCCTCCCAAGGATCACAATGATCCATGACGACGTCTAAATCTGCCACACTGCCAGGAACAGGACGTGGTGGGTAGGCAACATTTGGACGGTGGGCTTTGATATCCAGGTACGTTCGTTTTGGTCCAATTCCTCGCGTCGAGTTAGCATATGCGCCAGGAGGTCGTTCATAGACATCGCGTCGGAATGGGATAGTGGGGTTGCGTGGTGGAACAAGGAAACCAAGCTGCTGCGGAACTGAACGAGTCTAAGCAAGGAAAGACTATACTGCAAGTAAATTTAACTCACTGGAACGATAGCTGGGATAATGTCCACTGGCAATTTCCCAATGCCAAATGCGCTTCAAATCCTCCCGTTCGAAGACCAGTGTTGAAGGCTTGCCGACAAATGGGATAGAACCTTTCTTCGCTCTAACAACCAGTTGTTTTGTAAGGGCGAACGTAATGAACGCGAGTAGAAGGAGTCCAAAGAAGAAGATCGTAGAGCCGGTGCGGCGGCCAAAACGCACAACACTGGAATGATACAGGCGTCGGGGGTTGGGGAAGAACAGGCGAAGTCGCCGTGTCCTTACACCTGGCAGCGATAGAGACACTGGAATGAACCACCGTGACGGAGAGTGATGTTGAAGACCATATTTCTCCTGAACAGCCGAAAATTCCGAGTCTTGGTTGCCTAGTAAAGGACGAGTGCGAGAGAAATATCCAGGTCTGGCCATTGCGAAAGCTGCCAAGTTCACCAGTGGCACCTATATATCTCCCATAGCCGCAATCCTTTGATGACCGCTACGTACAGGCAAGCCGATTGATGGATGTTGCTCGTGGGAGGGACTGTCATGGAAAATCCTGAGCAAGCTTTCGGACAAGCAAATTATGGCTCGATTTTTATCGTCACCTCGTACAACTTGGCATACATTTAGGTCCTAAGTTGAAGTACAGTCGAAGCCCTCTTGTCTCATACACCCTCAATGGACACCCGCAGCCATGGGTTATGAAGGAGTGTGGGTTATGAGAGAGTAGCATAATACCCAAGTTGTAGCAGCCAAAACCAATGGGTTACTTATGGTGTATTATGGGTTATGCCAACTATGGGTCAAGAGAGCTTCAGCTGTACCCTAAAATGTCTTCGTCACTACTTTCGTCTTGTTCCTTTGAAGCCCATCGTCAAATTAAGTGCACCAGAGCAAGCTACAGTGGTGAAAAACCGTCGTTGCAATTCGCATCCATGTTCCAGCGTCCAGTGGCAGTTCTGTCTTCCTGTATCAGAATCAAGAACTCTGTTTACCTTGATACTTCAAGCAAGAGCTGTAAACTCTACCACTATAGCCTTCGAAATGTTTGCGCAGGACGGTTACGGCCCAATTGAAATTCGGGAACCCTGAAGTGGTGTACAGCCACTCGATTCGCCGTCTCGGAGGTCAGACCGCTCGGGCCGGATGCCAAGCATCCTTATCCTCAGACTGTTACCACCACCATCCTCCCGATCTGCACTTGATGTGCCAGCTCTCAACGTGTGTAGTCCTTAATAGTGCAGCCATCCGAACACCGCTGACCTTCTCTCCAGCGAAGGCACCCACCATGGGTGCGGCCATTACATTGTGGTTCGTCGATCCCGTCTTGGCTCCCCGATTAGATCGCTCACCCTGCATAGACCCGAACTGTCGCGAAGCGCGATTGTGGCACAAAGTACTGCATGAACTCTCGCCTCCACATGGAGAATTGCCCCCACTGCCCCCACTGTCTAAGAGTGAGTAGTTGAAGCCCACACCATCAATGCCGGATCGGACTCGATCTTATCTTAACTGATCGGTGTCTGCAGTACTATGGGCCCGACTATGAACAGAAGATCACGGTAGAGACCAAGGCCTACTGCAACGACTGCGAATACTGGTTCAAAGGACCTGGCTCAAAACCGCGTAAATGACCCTCGCCACCGGCGCCACCGCCCACAGTCACCATTGTATTGCCATCTATACCGTGCACGTCCCGACCATCATTGTCAGCTCTTGCTATCGCGCTCTCTCGCATTTTCCAACGCTTAATCGACTATCGGCATTTACCAAATCCATGCTTAGTTGTCTTGTACCACCATATACAGTAAATCTACCCAGCTACTTAGTATCATATATACCATCTTCTCCGCAATCTTGATAACGACGGTAGCACCAAGTTCTTCATCACTAGCCACTGTATCTATCCCGGAGCATCCTGTAATTCTTAATACACGTTATCCCTATCATATTTGCTTCATCCCCATCACCTGAAACGGCGCAACAACATCTAATCCTGCACCGAATACGGTATAGTACGGCCAGCGCCACCCACAGACCCCTCAGATGTTCGGATGTCAGCCTCGATCGTCTATCTCGCGATCGCGTTCTCGACGCTCACTAAGTAATTCTAGTATAGTGGTGCTGTATTGATATGCTGGTGCTGCTACGTCTAATGGTATACACTGTCCTCGCTGAAGATGCCCTAATCCACGTTCACCACACAACCGCGAGGCCAACAACCTCGTTCTCTACTGCACGGTATTCCGTCCTGAAGAGCCGCCTCCGCGTTTTAACACTCTCCAGATCGTCCCCGAATCCACACAGATCGCCCCGAATCCGCCGTGCCAGTGCGTCTGCTATCTGGTTCGCCGTATCTGCAAAGGGCTCCCGCCAATACTGTTCCTCAACCCGCTTCGTCCACTCCTTCGAGCCCCACCGTGCATTCTGCGTAACATCAACAGGAATAGACCCGTTTATCACCGGCTGTGTCCCTATCGCAACACCGCTCCCCTCCCAGTTCCTCGTGTATCCCTCCGGATCCATCATAGGCAAAGATGGTGGCGCAGCAACAACGTCCGACGCAGCAATCACAGGCTTCAGCTGCCCACCACCATTCACACATCCCCCAGGACACGCCATAACCTCCACGTAATCGTACGCCCTCTCCTTCTCTTCCTTCCCCTCTGCGCCCCTCCTCCCCAACCGCCTCGCCACACCAGCTCCCGCGCGCCCACCGAGCCTTCCCGCAGCCCCAGTCGTCGTCCGCACACCCCGCTCACGCCCCACTCTCCGTACCACGTTCTGTAGGTTCCGGAAGCCGTAGCATTTCGCACCCTTGAAGACCACGACTTCCTCCTGTCCGGGTGTGTCCGCCTTCTTCGAGAGGATAAATTCCTCATAATCAGCCCCCCGGACGGTCTGCGCACGCAACGTCAGGGGGACAGGCGAAGTCGTCTGAAGGTGCGCGATGATGGCATGGAGGTATGAGCCGGAGGAGGTACCGACGTGTGTGAGGAGCTCGGGGAAGTGAATCGGGGGTATCTGAGCTGCAGATCCAAATCCAGATGAAAACGTGGCTATGGGATGCACGGCAGGATGCTCTCTGCCGAAGGAACCAAAGGCGTCTTCAGGTCCAATCGAGAGATTGATAGGGTCTAGTTCGCCTGGGACCGGCTGTGTGATGTCCCATGACTTTTCCTTCATGAGGAGCTCGAGCTCGCCCGTAGTGATGACGCAGTCGACGTCACGCGTAGCGTAAAGGTCATTATAGAAATCCGTCCGGGAAGCCTCGAGCTTCTTGTCATAACACGGCATGACGGTAACGTGGTAGATCTCGTTTGGTCTGGGTTGGGCGCTAGTGAGTAACGAAGATCAAAATAGTGCACAAATGAATCAAACGTACAGCTTCCCCCATCGACCTCCAATCCAGTTCTTCACCAGCGTACCCATAACCTGCTGCGGGCTCTTTGTCCGCGAGATAAAAGGCAGCATCTCCGCATGCGCCTTCTCAGCGTAACAAATCCATCCAGGACATGAACTTGCCAACATCGGGAGCCCCTTGGCGCTTTCTCCTGCCTCCATTCCACCTCCACCATCACCGCTCTCTCCACCTTCCCCTGCAGTGCGCCAGCGTTCCTCGAACTCTGCTACATGTTCCTGCAAAGCGAGATGCCGCGCAAATGTGGTGTCGAAGACACAGGCAAACCCAAGGGACTCCATGCAGAAGGCACGGATGCGTCGTAGGATCTGGCGTGGTGTTGGGTGCTCGGGCGGGGAAGTTGAGGTAGAGGGCGCTGCAGCCGCTGCTGCGGCGAGGGAGGCGAGGGTCTGCGGCGATATCGATATTACGGGTACTTTGTATGGTTCCGAGGCGAGAGTTGATTGCGCGGGATCGATTGTGACAGAGTCGGGAGAAGGAGAGTTGCCCGAATTTTTCTCGTTGGCTTCGAGAAAATTAAGGACTTCGGTGTGGGATTGAAGGGTGATGAGGACGGATTCAGCAGATGTTATACAGCCACTGATGACATGAAGAGTCAATAAAGGGGTACATCAGGAGTGAAGTCTGCACGTACGAGCACGCCAAACAATCATTCAGATTTATCTGGGCCTGTTCCAGTTTCTTTGGTGCTGGAGTGTTTACATTTGGTATGAAATCGCCATTCGGTGCCACCTCGTAGTAGGCGCCGCTCCGGTCTATTTGGATTTCTGTCTGCATTCAAAAAGTGTTTTAGATTGCAGATCATGATATATTGGACTTATACATACAGCAGCAGCACCAGGATCCTTCTCCTCCGGTTTATTGGACTGTTGGACGGGCTTGATACATGCCTGCGATGGTGTGATGAAGTCGTTGAGATCTGTGAGAGTCTAGACGATGTTGGTTCATTACTCAAGGAGAGAACAAAGAGGAGACGTACGAGTGCACCAGAGAAGGCCATGGACTAAGAGGAGGAGTTGGGTAAAGGTAAAAATATCGCTTAGATCGTCGGGTTATAAATAGATGCTGTATGACTAATGTGCATAATTATGTGAGCGGGCCTGATTATGACTCAAGTATGGTTGCAACTTTACCAACAGAGCTGATCGACGCTATAGTTGGCCACATCCCAGGCCATGACACCGCCACTCTTGAAGCATGCGCACTCGTTTGTCGCGCCTTTCTTCCACCCAGCAGATCGCGTTGGATCTCCGTGGTACAATTGAACTCGCAGAATGCAAACAGCTTCCACGAGCTCCTTTCCTCGCCGCTGTGTACCATCCCCTCTCGCATTGAAAGGCTAAGATTTGGACACCCCTCGTTTAGATTTTCTAGCACATCTGTACAGAAATTTCCTGCCATCCTTGCCGCCTTTTCAAGCATCGAATGCCTCAGCATCTCTTCGTACTTCAAGGAACCTCTCCCCATTCCACTGCCCTATTCTCCGCATTTGAACGTAATCCACTTAGAACTCATAGGGATACAGTTTCAAACTGCTGCACAAGCGATCTCCTTTGTTTGTTCCTTTCCTAGCCTCCGCACGCTCCAACTCGTTGGCGTTACATGGAAATCATCCAGCGTCCAAATCCCTCCCGATATCCGCCTCCCGCCCAAACTCGATGCCCTTCGGCTCATGGGTGGATGCAATGAATTTTTGCTCTGGATGCTTCGTCTCCACGACATTTCAACGACAAATCTGCAATTGATCTCGTCAATCACCTTCGACGGGGTTTCCGCAGACGAGACTCCTGCCATCGAAAATCTCATCAACGCCCTTGCAGGATCCTTGAGATACCTCGCTATTTATTTTAAACCGAAGAATTCCTCGTCCGAGATCGCACTATGTAACCACCCATCGCTCGCATACATACCTACCGTGCGCATCAT
This sequence comes from Lyophyllum atratum, assembly GCA_014905825.1. Lineage (NCBI taxonomy): Eukaryota > Fungi > Basidiomycota > Agaricomycetes > Agaricales > Lyophyllaceae > Lyophyllum > Lyophyllum atratum. The sequence goes on along the minus strand of JACGCN010000059.1, from coordinate 19,104 downwards.
GGCGCTTACCCAGCGGGCCATCGTAAAGACCCCACTAGTTCGATCATAAAGCACCAGCTGTGGTGGCATCCCACAAGAACGAAATCAACATGTTTGTAGCAGGTTCCGCTATTCGTCCTGCAACCATTCTTATCCTGACTATATACCCTATCGATACGTCGACGCCGTCCACTGGGAGCTCCTTATTACGAACGAGGATAGCAGGCATCACTCCCCATGATGCCCTAGCTTCTAGGTAAACCCTGCAGGTAGTCTACCCAAGGAACAATGCACCGGCTGTTCTTGTCCCAACGAACCCCTGGGTAGGGTGTGCACATGCGCTGACGCGCCCGCATCTTCAAAGGTGATACCTCGTCGTTCGTTGGAAAGGCCTTCAAGTGAATAAGCAAGGGAGCACCATAGGTTGTGTAGTGTCCCAGATTAAGCCGCTCATCTAAGAAATCCATCACGCTCATGATCCTTGGTTTATGTGATGAGTACCTCTTCCAGAAAAGTTCAGTATACGACCCAGCGACATCGAGGTGAATAACTTCACACAGTAATACTACCTCGAATGAATTAAATTCATTCCCGAAAGCGCTATGGAACATCATAAGTACATAGTTCAGAGTGCTTCTGTGATATTTTACGACACTATGAGACGAATTCTGGGTGGGTTGAGAAAAGTCCTCGGGCGTCTTATGCAGCCGGTGTGATTGGCTGAATCGTCACACGAATTTGAATTGCCGGCGTCCGATCGAGGATGGCAAGCATCTCCGAATCGAGGTTCCAAAAATATTTAAGTAATACCCTGCCAGACCCTGCCTTGCCTCGTTTCCTTCGCACCATCACCCAGTAACTTAGCCTTCCCCAGCCCGCACCATGGCGTCGGCTGCTCCACGGACAACCGCTCTTACCCGCTGCCTGGCTCGTTCGTTTGCCTCCTTGCATAAGGCACCTCCAGCAGGCAAGAGGTAAGAGAACTTCTCTACCTCTAACCTCCTTGATTTATCTCTAACGAGAAACTAAAGTCCCACAGGTATGTCATTTAATATCCGGGCGTCACTGCACGCAAATGGAGGCGCTGAGCAGCAGTGCAGCGGTTGTCATGATGAACATGGGAGGCCCCGCAACTGTACGTCTCCCCCCGAAGTCCTTTTTACGTGATTTTCACGTGTCTCTCAGGTGCCCGAAACCAAGGACTTCCTCCAGAACCTCTTCTCCGACGGTGACCTCATCCCCCTTCCGTTTCAACGGTTCATGGCGCCGATCATCGCCCGCCGACGCGCCCCCCAGATCGAGAAGCAATACACGGAAATTGGCGGTGGCTCTCCGATTTTGCACTATACCCAGCTCCAGGGCGAGGGCATGGCCAAGCTCCTGGATGAGCTGCATCCGGAAACCGCCCCGCACAAGGCGTACGTGGCTTTCCGGTATGTCCGACCGTTGACAGAGCAGACTGCGCGGCAGATGAAGGCGGACGGGGTGAAGAGGGCTATTGCGTTCACACAGTATCCGCAATATAGTTGCAGCACGACGGGGAGCAGTTTGAACGAGATGTTTCGGCGGGGGAGCGCAGGTGACGCCGGGGATGTTGAATGGAGTGTGATTGACCGCTGGGGGACACATCCTGGATTCATAGAGGTGAGTTTCGCCTCGGGTGTGAAAAAACGGCTGTCTGACGTTACGAATCTACAGGCTGTAGCGCAGAACATCGAGGCTGCCCTTGCGAAATTCCCTGCTTCTACTCGGAAGGATACCGTCCTCTTATTCTCAGCACATTCGCTGCCCATGTCCGTTGTAAACCGCGGAGACCCGTACATACTTGAGGTCTCGGCTTCAGTTTCTGCCGTCATGGATAGGCTCGGGCATAGCAACCCGTTCCGCCTGGTATGGCAATCTCAAGTTGGTCCATCAGCTTGGATGGGCATGCAGACCGGCGAGGCGCTGAAAGGCCTCGCACGGTTAGGGCAAAAGCAGGTCGTGCTGGTGCCGATCGCGTTCACCAGCGATCACATCGAGACCCTGTACGAGCTTGATTTGGAGTACGCCGCAGAGGCACGCGAGGTAGGAGGCGCTTTTATCCTGAAACGAAGAAGACGCGACTGACGACTGCGTCTTATTATATTTGCTTTATTCAATTTGATCTGCCCTACAGCTCGGCATCGAAGTTCACCGTGCAGAGTCGCTGAACGAGTCGCCGGTGTTCATCCGAGCGCTTGCCGACATCGCCGCTCAACACTTGCGGGATTGTAGTGCAGGGAAGGGTCCCGTCAGCACACAGTTCAACCTCCGGTGTCCTGGGTGCACAAACGCGACATGTGGGCAACAGAAGACGTGGTTTGCGCGTGGTGGGCGATAGGACTGATTAGGTTGGGTATACATTGGCAATACGACGCGTCTCGTAATGTAGAACGCGTGCCATAACGTGAACTACAAACTTTTTTGCAATTTCAGCGTTTTTCTTCCGCGGGGCGACGTCAATGATCGGTTGGTTTGCTGAGTCATCTGATCAACATCTTGTTCAGATTGGATTCATGCCGCACCAGGTGGAACGATTATCTACACGCGTCTCCACGCGTTGTCCGAATATAAAGGCCCCCGTTAAACCCAGAGTACCCCATCTATCCCCCTCATGGCCCATACCACCGTCGTCTCCTCTCCAGGCAAGGTACTCATATCTGGGGGCTATCTAGTATTGGACCCCAAATACTCTGGGACTGTGGTGTCGACTTCTTCACGCTTCTACACCGTTGTCCGGGACGATGAATCAACGGGGGCGAATCGTATCAGAGTGCGATCGCCCCAGTTCTTGAATTCGACTTGGGACTACTCAGTCTCGACGACCGCTACAGGGGTGATCGTGGAGGAATTGCCAACCAAGTACGTGCGCCAATACCCCACTTTGCGGACCAACTGACAGACAAAAATCTACCCAGCGCCAGCAAGAACAAATTTGTGCACTTGGCTCTCCAGAGCACCCTCACACTTGCCTCGGAGATTACGGGAGTCGCTTCGGTGAAGGAGAAGTTGGCGAAAGGCATCGACATCGGTATCGTCGGCGATAACGACTTTTATTCGCAAAGGGAAAAGGTTGGGACTTGCTGCTAAAGGTTGGAGCATCTCCTGACATATTTTATCCTAAAGCTTGCCTCGCTGGCGCTCCCCCGAACTTTGGGGTCGCTGAGCCGGATCCCACCCTTCACCCCCACCGGCGTCCCTCTATCACAAGTGCACAAAACCGGACTCGGGTCATCAGCAGCGCTGATCACATCTCTCGTATGCGCTCTCCTGCTGCACCTATCCAGCATCCCCGCCACCTCCCTCTCAAGCCCCTCCAGCGATGGCAGGTTGCTCGCCAACAATCTCGCGCAATACGTGCACTGTCTCGCGCAGGGCAAGGTAGGCAGCGGCTTCGACGTCTCTGCGGCCGTCTTTGGCAGCCACATCTACACACGCTTCAACCCTGCCGTCCTGCACGGACTAATGAATGACGAAGCCGTAAGTGCCCTGCTCCTAAGTTATATCCCCATCCACAATCTCAACCCCGCGCAGCTCCGGTCTCAGGCCCTGCACCCGGTCCTCTCGCCTACGAACCAGGCATGGGACTATGCTGTGCACCCGTTCAAGCTGCCGCCCCTGACGAGGCTCATGCTTGCCGATGTCGACGCGGGAAGCGATACCCCCTCCCTGGTGGGCAAGGTTCTCAAATGGAGAGCTGAAAACCCCGAAGAAGGTGCGCATGTCCCCTGTTTTTCCGTCTTCTTGTGTGGCGTGTGTGGTATTCTTGGACTCACATTGGACCATGTGTTCTGCTTTGCTATCTTTTCTAGCGCTGGCGCTTTGGACTGCCATCGATAAATTGAATTCGCGGCTTGCACAGACGCTTGTTGATCTGTCAAAGCTGTACGATGCGGATACGGAAAATTATACCACTGCGGTGAAGTACATTGCATCGCTGCAGTCCATCCAGGTCTGTGCCTTCCCACGAAGTGTGTACATTTGCTGATCTTCCTGTTTTAGTGGTACGCCAATCCTTTCCAGCCCGAGGAGGAGCGTCCGATCATAACAAAGTTCTACGAAGCCCACGAAATCTCCCAGGTATGTCACCCTTACCTCCTTTTCGCTTCCCTCGTCCACGCATGGATTGACGCAGCGATATTGTACCTTTAGGCCATCCGAGCCAAGATGCGCGAAATGGGCGAACTTGCCGGCGTCCCGATTGAGCCGAGTGAACAGACTCAACTTCTCGACGCCTGCATCTCCCTCGCCGGCATCATCGGAGGCGGCGTTCCCGGTGGTACGTCCCGCTCCTTTCCATCCCCATCGGGTGTCTGGAGAGTCTCCGCGACTAATGTTTGCGCTTTCATGCTTTGCTTCATTGCTTTATCATAGCTGGCGGATACGACGCGATCTGGCTCCTGGTGTGCGACCCCGTCGATGCATCGCCCGATGTCAGACCACTCGTGCGTGTCGAGCAAGTCTGGAGCGAGTACAAGGACCTCGATGTGTCGCCGCTGTCGGTTGTGGAGAGCCTTGCCGGCGGGGCGCGTGTGGAGAATTTGGATGCCATTCCCGGGTTGAAGGAGGCAACAACTGTATCATGATCACATGGCTTCTCATTTTTTTTGGGGGGCCGACTATATCTAATACCCGCTGTACATCTTTTCTTGAGGGGCCCTTTTTTTGTACCGAACGCCCGGTGCGCGTAACTGGTCATTATTATACTGTATACGCTATAGAGAATGTATGTCCGTCCAAAGGTCGAATCCAAAACCATGTATGTAACAGTTACTGCTTTGGTTCTAGGAGGAGAAGTAGCGCCCTCATGATAAAACAAGAGTACAACTATGAGCATATTCTCGGGCTCCCTGCTTTGGTCCACGACTTCCCTAGTGCGAGGAACAGGGAGATGATCATCACGGTGACACCGAAAGCCGCACACAAGATGGCGGGGAGTTTGGTTCGGCTATACCAGGGTACCTTAGCGTCTTGGAGCTTCAAGTAGCACGCAGCGGGAAAGATGAAGGCGAGGGTTGTTGCGGAGACGCCACCAGTGATCTCCAGCATGACTCCCAGGTCGCACGTTATGAGAGCAACTGTGGTGACGATGTTAGTAAAGCTTGGGGGCGAAGATGTCCTGGGTCGGGGCACTCACCAATGAGGGAGGCGAGCAAGATGGTGGATGTGAAGAATATGTGACGTTGTTGATTGTAGGCCTCATGGGAAAAGAAATATTGTTCAATGACCTAATACTCGTTTAACATCCAGATAGGAAAGCCACGGAGAAAGTCTTACCTCTCTACAAACAAACAGCTCGAGGGGGAGCGTGGTGAACATGTTTAGACCGAAACAGAAACGCGCTACATTAATCAGGGTATCGTTCTACCAGAACAGGGTAACGTCAGAACGTGTTAGCAAGATGGGGTCAAGACAGATGTACCGAGGAAAAATTGTTCAGGATGTTCCCTTGCGTCTTATCAGTGAACACAAGATATGCCGACACCGCCAGTGTCATGCAGCAGACTAGCGAAATCAGGGTTGATATATGTGTCACTTTTGCAAACCGATCTAGGGTAGGCGTCCGAAGACTACCGTAGATGAGAAGAGAGTTATGATGGCAAACTAGAATGCTGGTCAATGGAAGGATGAACTGGCAAACGAGGGCCACTCACCGAACGCAAAGCTGATGACGCCAATTGCTTGAAAGATACCAGGCTGGACGAACGTGAATCGCTTGGAGGGATCACCTCTAAGTTCTGGGGCGGAATGCGGACCTTCGATGATGACGGAGATGACGATTATAAGCATGCCAATAAGCGCAATACCAGACGCCCGGGAGAGCTTATGGATGTCACGGTAGAGGGAAAGGGGGTATGAAACACAGATAGTACAGAGAGCAATGATGAACTGGCGATTAGCAAAGACCTTCAGGATGGGTATTGAGTAGAGATTGGGGAATATTGAGCGAATGACATGGGGTATTGTGTCGCCGATGATGATGCCGAAAGCACACATGCCTGTGAGCTGGTGTCAGCGTACGACGAGAAGATGGGTTAATGCAAACTCACCTCCGAAGGCGAAAGAAAATTGAAAGAATGAGACGGCCGCTCTGCCGCTGGAGCCAAAACAATGGTCCATTATGTCGATATATGAATGTCGCCCACTCAATTTCGCGTTTACAACAATTAGGCGGATGGTCCAATCTGTAACGCCACACAAAAATATGAGCAGCAGTAGTCCCATGAAGAAGCCAGCTTGGCTGACTGCGTAGGGTAGTCCTATAGGGTAAAGGTAGGTTATGGGATGATCTGTATAAATAATCCTTGGGAAAATACCAATTATGCCTAGAGAACAGTTAGCGATGAGGAAAATAAGAAGAATTGAACTGGACTTTACCGGCGCCCAATATCGAGTTGGCCATATTGGCAATGGAGTCTAACAAGCCACCACCCGCAGTTGGCTTTGCAGCCAGTTCCTCCAAATCATACTCAGCACCGCCTGCCATCTCATGACCATTTGGTCCGTCAAGACTTCGTCGTGCCGCCGAAGTATCGAAAAGGCCGACGAGAAGGGGCATGGTCTGGTCTGTATGTCCTCGCCTTGTAACATGCTCAATGTCGTCTGCTTCGTCGAGTTCATCGGAGTCTAGCTCGTATTCTAGGATCCAAAGGTCGTGGTGTTAATCGGTCAATTCAGGGGTCGAACAGAATTAGACACGTACACACCTGCTTCGCGACTGGCGAGGGTCGACCGCAACGGCGGCCCTATCACTCGAACTTGCACTTCCTCATGGAAGCGAACGCTGTGGTCCGTCCTGGCGGTATGAAGTGCCGTCCCCTCCACATCATCCTCATCATCCTCATCTTCGACGGCGAATATTGTCCGGGAGTCGCCAGGTGTCTCGTCACGCGAGCCTAGCAGTGGTTCTGAGTACTCGGCCTCAGTTGGGGCATTGCGATCCCGTTTTGTGGATTTTTGCAAACATGTTATGAGGCTTTCATGGAGTTTGTCTGCTCAGCGTTCCAGTTCGCTCTCGGAGTCGCAGTGGACGTGAGTCCTGAGTGAAATGGGTGCACGTGACATTTCATGTAGGTGAAATTCAAATTGAAATTGAAACGCCCCACCAGCCTAAACTCCCTCGCATCTACTGCAGCTGCCAAACATTTCCTACGCGCCTTCTTCTCCGGCATTGGGTCTTGACTTCTAAAAGCTCAAGCTGGGCGCTTTTGATCGCGTCGCTTTGCGCGTTTCAGAGCGATGCCCGAACTCGACATTATAAAAGTCAAGGAGTGTTACAGTGTATAGCTCATGTATTTTCCTCTTGGCCACAAGTCGGAAAATCGTTGGATCGAGTTCCTCGCGACCTTCCCGCTGCCTCAAGAGTCAAAAGTCATCCAGCTTGGGGGACTTAGATGACTTCCACGTGATTTGAAATATTGACAACTTGCATCTAAGTTGGCTTGGCGCCACCTTGACCTTCTTAAATAAACTTCGACCTCTGGCCGTCGCGTAGAACGACCCTCTTCATTATTTCCCTGTTCATCCTGATTCCACGAGCTATAGATCGTGGCTGCTGGCGACACCCCTATCAACCTCCTACTTGGCGATCCCCTAGCCATGTTCCGAGCATGGGCCACCCCCTCTTCCCTATTCACCCTCCTTGCAATCCCAATCGTATATGCCGCGACACAACAGGCTTCCGTTGAGCAAATAGTGGCCGATTATGGGCTCTCAACCAGCACATCACTCCCATTCCCAAGTGCCACCCAGGCCTCAACCGACGCGCAAAAACTGATGGTCGCCGGCTGGTCGCTGGGTAAGGGGGCCATCCAAGACAACCCTGGCAATCTCGCCTTCGTTGCCGATCCATTCCCAAGCAAACCAGCCCCTATCCCATCGAATCTAAACTTAACAGGTCCTGTGCTGAGAGCCACTTACCCGCAAGGGAGCTTCTCGTCAGATACTGGTGGCAGCCAGTGGTACAATCTATGGAACACCACGGCTGGATATAAGTTCCAGACCATGCTCGTGTCCTACGAGGTTGCATTTGACGAACAGTTTGATTGGGTCAAGGGAGGAAAGCTACCGGGGCTACGCGGTTCGACGAAATCAAATCTGGCTGGCTGCAGTAGTGGAAAAGAGAAGGAGTCGAACACGACGGATTGCTTTAGCACAAGACTAATGTCGAGGAGGAACGGTGGCGGAGAAGGTATGTCTCTCAAGACTTCGGAGCAGGTTCAGTCCTGACTCGACACATAGTTTACGCACACATTCCTACAACGAACGGGCTTTGTTCTCAGCAAGGGGTCACTTGCAGTACTGACACGGCGACCACTATCCAGCGCGGGGCCTTTGGGTTCGTCAGTGGCCAGTGAGTATTTTCATCCTCGTCGTCCTTGGCATTTCTGATGATCAACAGATGGAATCGAATCACACTCCTTGTCCGCCTAAACGACCCTCCTAACGTCGCTAATGGAAATATTCAGCTTTAGTCCGTCCGTGCCCGTGTTTAAATGATGGTCCTGCTGACAACTTTTTGTGTAACGTAGCTACAACGATCTCAAGGCTATCGACCAACAAAACTTACAGATACGCACGAGCTCCCAAGTGTTCGCCAATGGGTTCTACTTCTCGTACGTGTCCTTCCCCTTTTTTTATCGCATGATAGCTGACGGTCTGCAATACAGAACATTTTTCGGAGGTAGTGCACGCGCATCATTGGTTTGTAGATCCATCACTGACTGTCCCCTGTCGCCTAGGTTCCGATAAAAGCTGGGAAACACCGCGTGAGGCACATACCTACTACCGCGGTATCCGCATGTGGGGCAGCAGTGTTGGGTCCAACCTCACTGGGAATGTTGTAAGCTCAGCGGGTCGCACAGACGTGTCGAGCTTCAGCACGCAGCTGCTTATCTTGCTTTAGGGTTTGCAGTGGCGGCGCTGTGCATTTAAGCACACTGTTCACCACTGGCTGGAATTATCTTGCTGTCGAGTTGCACTTTCTTTGCTGAGGTATATGTATACCCTGTAGACTATTTGTATTGTTGTACATGGAATTTGGGAGTTTACTGTGGGAGATTGTCCACAGGGCCCGATGGGTCTTGTCGGTCTGAATTAATACCATTATGACCAGAGCTCAAGGGACGCTTGTCCGCTCCCGTGGGTCTCGGTCCTCAATGAAATGGTATGTATACTGAATCAAGACACTCGCGTCAACTTTCTGAATCTGAGACGTGACGCGCCTAACTTGGCACACGTGACCTTATTGAGCCCGTCGCCCGCAGCCACTTGAAGTTGGTGCGCAACTTCCCCCTTCGAGTCCTCCATATCTTTTCCTGTCTAACCTATTCATAACATAAGTTCAATCTCTGGGACCGGTTCCCGCATGCCTCCCATGGCTCTGTACCTCGGACAGTCTTTAGCCATGTTCTGCAGACGACCTACCCTCTGTATCCTATATACCCTCTTAGCCCTAACCCCAATCTACGCCGCCGCTCAGCGGGCTTCAGTCGAGCAGATCGCCTCCGCATATGGTCTCAAAACCAGCACATCCTTACCCTTTCCCAGCGCCACGGCAAGCTCAACCGATACGGACAACCTGCTTGTCGCAGACTGGTCCCTGAGTAAAGGGCGCATCCAAGACAACCCTGGTCATCTCACTTTCGTCGCAGATCCCTTCCCGAACAAGCCTGTACCCATTTCGTCCGGCGTGAGCCCGACAGGGCCCGTTCTGCAGGCGACGTACCCCGCGGACAGCTATGGCTCCAGCGATGGCGGCAGCGGCAGCCAGTTCTACAGCCTGTGGAACACGACGGATGGATCAACCTTCCAGACGATGCTACTTTCGTACGAGGTGGCGTTTGACGAAGACTTTGAGTGGGTCAAGGGCGGGAAGCTTCCGGGCCTGAAGGGGGGCTTGGATTCGACTGGATGCAGCGGGGGCAATAAGTCAAATGGCACAGACTGCTTTAGCACGAGACTGATGTGGAGGAAGAATGGCGCGGGAGAAGGTATGTTACCACGACCTACGCGTATGGTCACCGCTGATTGAAACCTCCAGTTTACGCGTACATTCCGTCTCCGAACAAGCTTTGCTCTCAGGACGGCATCGAGTGCAACACAGACTTCGGCATTTCCATCCAGCGAGGCTCCTTTGGTTTTGTCAGTGGCCAGTGAGTCTACGCCGCATATTGTATATCTTCTGTTGTTGACTTCAAGCAGGTGGAATCGAATCACACTCCTTGTCCGCTTGAACAATCCTCCAAACATTGCCAACGGCAACGTTCAGTTATAGTCTGTCGGCACACCTGTTGACTTGACCACGAAAACTGATATTCCTTCTAGCTACAACGACCTCCAAGCCATCAATCAGCAGAACCTCCAGATCCGCAGCGCTTCCTCCGTAGCGGCGAACGGATTCTATTTTTCGTACGCACCTCCATTTTGTATGTCGCACATTTACTTACCGTCTCTAACCTTTAGAAACATTCTTCGGAGGTGAGTAAAATAGGCAACGGATCACAGACACCACCTCTACTGACCGTCCCACCTCAGGCTCTGATGATAGCTGGGCAACACCCAAGGCAGTGCACACATATTATCGCAACATTGTCATGTACGGCGGGAGCGCGCCCTCCAACCTTACTGGACAACCCGTCAAAGGCGCAGCTGGTCGTGTTACCTCGCTCGGCATTGGTACCCAGCTCATTGGGCTTGCTTTGGGTGGTGTATTGGCGGCTTGGATCTAAACCACGCCGGTCGGCGAGCAACACCTAATCCGAGTCTTCATATATATTGAAAGAAGGCTAAGTAGGTTGAACATCTCCGGGCTGAAGCTTTAGCTTTTATCCATACCCCCCAACTAGTGATACGACCCTGTTTCCTTCGATTCCAGGGCTGAAAATTGCATGTTCAAAAAACCACATAGAATTTGCGGCCTGAAAGTATAGGCGTAACGGCTGGATTGGAAATTGGAAATATCAAAAAATCCCTCAACATCCTTTTACTGCAGGTGGTAAGTACCTGCTCCTCGTTTGCGGTCTTCCAGTCTCTTCCATTACATCTATGGATAAAAGATATAAGCCAGTGATAGTGGGGCAACCCGGGGCAAACAGCGAAGCGGAGGGGGACATGATCGAATACTAATAGGTGGCGATGGACTAATAATAGCACTAATAATGTTTTCGGGTAAACGGCAACCATCCACCGCATACCAATTTGGCTGCTTTCTTTTCAACAGTTCGCTCCCCGGACCTTCGCTATCTGACCCTTCAATGCCTCATTTCTGAACGCAGCTAGGATATCTAAACCTACGAAAGCCGCATCTCTATGTCGCGTCGCCAGCCACCGCAAGACGGATATCACGAAGTTGGTCTCCACGCACCCGCAGACAGCCGGTCTACCAACGACAACGTTCCTTCTAATCCAACAATGTCCTACCCTCCACCCCGCCCAACCTTCGAGGGCCGGACATCTTCACAATCTACAGTTCCGCTAGCGCAGGACGCACAGCGGAACCCCCAGGTGGCATTCTCAACCCCGTATGACGCAGAACGTGGGCAGGTTCCGGCGGGCCAGTCATTGCATTCGAAAAGCCGCACTGGGAGCTGGGACCTCCTGGCTGGCATCAAGAAGCTCGAGCACTCGTATGAGGAGTTCGACAGTCGAAACGCGAGCCAAGTCCACCTGGCGTACGCTGATGGTGATATTCCCAAGAGCAAGGTGCGTTGGCCTGTCTTCTATATCTCAAATGGATTGCGTCCTGACTGGATGAGATTCCCCACTTCATAGTTCATCAAGTTTTACAACTATCTCTTGAATGTGTCTATTGTGACGCGCTGGATACTGTTCATCGTCCCTGTACTTGGCCTGCTGTGGATTCCTGGCATCCTGTCCCTTACCACTTTCCCTAACACCGATGTAAGGAGTGAATGCACATCTTCGTACATCCCAAGAACTAAAGCCTCAGCAAACGTTAGATCTGGGGTGTACGGCTGTTATGGTGGAGTGTATGGCTGAGCGTCGTCTGGGGAGGTTCGTTTTCTTCAACAACGCAAAAGTTCAACTTTGATACTGAAATTCTATGAAGGATGGTGGGCGGCACTTGCTCTTGCGTGAGTGACGCGATGGTGGTCCTAGCCATGCCCACGCTGATGTCACATTTTCTCACCTTTTCCAGGCTGATAATGCCCGCCATTCTGCGATCAACCATTGGTGTTGTGGCAGTAGGAACTAGGAAATACATTGATTGGCTCCATGCTCTGCACAGGTGATGATGCTTCGTTGTAGCATTCGTACGTGTTCCCATGACTGATCCGATTTGTAGATACATTGCGCTATTCGCGTGGACGCTTGCCATTTGGATTTCTTGGGGACCTCTTATTGACAACAGACAGAAACCTGATACTGGTGATAAGGGCATAAAAGCATCCGACACGGCGGCTCGTCTGCTCTTCGCATTCTTTCTCTGTTCAGGTGTCCTCTTGTTCGAGAAGTTCTCAATTCAGTGGATCGCTGGGAAGTTCCATGAACGATCTTACGCCGGTTTGTATTTCTACCTCTGATTTTGTGAATATCTTAATCTGACCGAACGCGGTCCTTGATAGAGCGCATCGCTGACCAGAAGTTCGCGGTGAGGTCCCTCGTGACTCTGTATCGTAATTCGTCGGATATTCCTGGAAGATCAGACACGCTTCACGATGGGCCAGGAAAACGAGGATCCGTAAACCCCAAACGTTTCTTCAAGAAGTTCAGGCAGGGTATACGCATGGCTGCCACCACGACTACCACGGCCTTAGGAAACGTCGCGTCGGAAATCGCTGGAAGGTGATCATGCTAATTGCATGTCCCGATAAGAATTTCGACTGATGTGAAAGGTCTATAGTTCTGTGCTTCAACCTAACTCACCTCAGGCCATGGTGAAGACTGCTCTGGAGTCTGCCAACAAGTCCAGACTGGTACGTCACGAGCATGCGGACTTCAGCTAGGCATGATCCCCGAGCTGACAGTCATACTTTAGCTAGCACGTCGGCTCTTCTACTCCTTCGCGAAACCCGGTTCAGAGTATCTCGTCGTAGAAGACATCGCGCGTTATTTTGAAGACCCTGTACACGCAGAACAGGTGTTTGCGCTCTTTGATAAGGACCTGAATGGAGATACATCCCGCGACGAAGTGGAGATGGCGTGCCTGTAAGTCACACTTAGTTGGACACCTCTCGGTGCCGGAATCCCCGAGACGTGTTCTCATCTTTTCGCGTGGTACGACAGCGAATTTCACCGGGAGCAGCTGTCCATTGAGAACTCCATGCGGGACCTCGATAGTGCTGTTGGACGTTTGGATAACATCTTGATCAGCGTCTATGTCGTTGTTGCTGTTCTTATCATTGCTGTAGCGTTGGTGCGTCCACTTGGCCATTTGTGCGCCTGTTTGATTCCTTATCATTTTGTTTCGGACAGGAAGCGCAACTTGCTACGTTAGTCACAGGGGCAGGCACCCTCATTCTCGGTCAGTACCTCGGATTTTTCAATCGCTGGAAAAATTCTCAACGTTTCTCCAATCGCCGTCGTGCAGGTTTAAGCTGGCTTATCGGTGGGACCTTGCAAGAAGTCCTCACCAGCATCATCTTCCTTTTTGTCAAACATCCATTCGATGTCGGCGACAGAGTCAACATCAACAAAGAGTACTACACGGTTAAAGAGATCCGTCTTCTTAGCACTGTCTTCCTCGACTCGAATAGTACCCTCGTGCAGGCACCAAATACGATACTTAACACCCTGGTGAACAAATCCGCGCGTTTCTATTGGCGAGTTTCGGGCAGCTAATGCTTTTTCTCGTGCAGTTCATCCAAAATATCCGCCGTAGCCCACAGGTAAATTGCTCGTCCGCATTCAGGAGGTCTTGTCTTGCTCATCTAGGATTAATGCAGATGTCGGAGACGTTCACATTTGATGTAAGCTACGCCACCACCTTCGAGGATCTAGAGAGACTGCGGGAAAAAATGCTCGAATTCATCAAAGCCGAGAGACGTGATTATCAGCCTGCCTTTGACGTTGCTGTGAAAGGTATGATAGGCCCGATGATCGCTTCAGTGCATCTCCTTCGACGATCAGCGCTCTGACGCCTTTACGCAGATTTCCCAGAGCAAGAAAAAAATGACACTGACAGCTGACATAAAGTACAAGAGTAATGGGCAGCAAGGCGCCCTCAAAGGTTTGTCGCAACATCGTATTTGCTACACAAAGCACCACTTTCTGATGAATATTTCTGGTAATAGCAAAACGGCGAAACAAGTGGATATGTGCCCTCAAAACAGCGTTATCCGAGTTAGCTATATATGGGCCGAAGGGTAACCCAGACGCGCCGCCGTCGACGACGCGTTACACCCAGGTTCCGTATGATGAAGTCATAGCCAAGGAACGTCAAGCCGCGCATGACGCCATCCAGTCTCCGGGGCTACCAGCGAAGGGCTGGCAGCTCACGGATGAACATGCCGTTATCGGTGAGGCTTTGATCATGCATTGGTTGAAGACGGCGAAAATCTGACTATAATCCCCCTCTCCATGCAGTTGACGACTCTAATGACGTTTTGGCGAAACAGATGAGGTATGACACGCTTTCGCTTCCCATGCACCAGCCACCTTTTCTGACATATTCTCTGTTTCGTAGCTCTACATGACAAGCCCGAGGAGGAACCTCTCGGACGGCCCTGGCCCTGGCCCTGGCAATGGGATGCGGCAGAGGCCTGCAGTGCCGGCTGCCGTTTCAATGCCCACGCCGGCTATGGCCTCGTCTTCGGGAAGCAGGACAGATGTCATCGAAATGACACACGACACTAAAGGGCTGGCCCCCATTGGATCTAGAAGCTCGGAATATGGGAGCGCGTACCGATCTATCGCATCTATCTATGTACATGGATTTTTGGAGCCTTACTCGGAAAGGACGGAATTTTCTTGATATTTATCATCATCTTTTCTTTTAATATGGATGGGAACCTGACGCTGTTCTTTCAATGAATATACTTCCACCTCATTTCAAAACATAAAGTGTGCTGTGGATTTGGTTGATCTGGACTCTGGAATGTCACTGCATCATTTAAATGCTGCTTACTCCTTGTGTTCCCATGTCCTCCTTCCGTCTGCGCAGCCCTCAGCTTCTCCTCCTCGTATAATGGACTGGCGTTAAAACTTGAGGCGTGGGAGACCGAAATGACCCCATTGCTGGTGTCCATTTCGACCACCTTCAGCATGACGCTATAGCCGACATATAGGTCACTCTCTACACAGGGTGTCTATACCGAGGACACAAATCCGGCACTTTCACTCACAGAGAAACAGTGATCGCACGCAAGGCCCCAAGCAAAGGACTTCGGACATACCTGATTCTACAAATAGCTATCGTAGATTGCGATATAACGATCATGGACCAGGATCGAGTATCGTAATAGCTGCGAAGCGTCGATAAGGTAAGTGGAGACCTTGTAACCCCAGTGGGTCGAAAATGGGAGTCGAGTTTTACATGGTCGTAAATATCATATTGATACAAGATATACAGTACTGTCAGGAGACCCATCCATTGGTCTGCTGCTCTGAACTTCCCCAACCAGTGCTGGCAGCACCTCCACCCCATACGCTTGACGCGCCACCGCTGTTGGCGGGGCTTGTACTAGACCATGCACTTGTCGAAGCACCTCCGCGGGCCGGACTCATAGTACTTCCCCAACCACCACCACCACCACCACCTCCACCACTTCCCCAGCCACCGCCACCACCTCCTCCTTCTCCACTATCACCACCTCCGCCCCATGCATCAGTAGGGGCGCGTCCAATGGTCTGAGGTTCTGTTCCTGTCATTATATCGAGCTCCGGCTGGGTTTTGAGACCAAGAATCAGATTGGCCAGTTTTGTTTGTAGTTCTGTCAAGCCCTGGAAGGGAAAACCAGATACCTTGAGCGATGCACGTCACAGATACCGGAAAAATGTGAGCCGGACCTTCATCACCACCTCTTGCGGCCCAAGACTTCCATCCGTCTCCACCTCGAAATAGAATTGCCGCGGCTGTGCGTTGAAATCGAAAGGTTCATTATCCCGGGGGGGTTCCTCTTCTTGCGCATTTGCACTAAGTGGCCATTCTGCTCGTTCATCTGATTCGTACCAATAGGTGGTATGTCGCATTTTGTTGTAAGGGTCGTATTCGAAGGAGACTGCGGAACAGGGCGACCATTTTGCGTGCTCTTTGGCGATACCCTATATGTTCATGCTTGAGTCAGGAGCTGATAGAAGACAAAGCATGAGGGGAACCTTTTTGGCCACACATCGCAATTTCAGTTGCTGGCCTTTGCGAATTTTGCAGATTAGTATGGGGGCAGAGCCATCGTCTGTAAGCAATTCTTAGTCGAAATATCTTTTCAAGTCCGTAGAATTACTCACCTTTTCCAACGGGCTTGCCGAAACCTTCACCACGTTTTTGTAGCTCGTCTCCCACGTCGTGGTCCTCGTTACTCCATATCTCCGGTGTTCCAGGTGGAACAAGATCCAAATGATGGCTAGTCACGTCCATTGTATGGTGATCATTGCATGAAACATTTAGGACCAGCATTATGGAACAGTTATCACATCCAGCCAAGCATGTACAGTCCTATGCAAAGCCGTGAGATAGAGCGTAGGTTTAGTGTTGCAAGAGCTTGCCCTTGTATTCCGTATAGCCTCATCACAGTTCGAACTGCCGAGAGGCACCATGCCTAAACGGTGAGCGATGAATTCGTCGGGGAGGACGGTCGTGTTTATCTCGATTTCGACCATGTCAATTGCTGAGGATACAATGAGAAATGGACTCATAGATGCTGTATAACATACCAACAGTGGGTATATCTGCCATCATAACTCTCCGTAGAGAATTCGCGAAGCTGAAGTAAAGCAAAGGTTTAACGAGGATGCATATTCATTCGAAGTAGATGTTAGCCTACGCGAGATCAACATTCTTGAGGACAAAGTTCACTCTATCTTTCTTGAGTTCGCGTATACGTACTGTGGGTTCGAGATCATCGTGGCCTTGCATTCCAATAACGTAGAGCTGGTGAGCTTGGCTCTGAACAAGTCCAACAATCGGAAATTCTGAGCAATAGCCTTAACTCCTAACAAAGCCAAATATCATTCCAACATAGCAAATGTTTTCCGTGAAGTCCCATATCTCGTCACCGCTTTTCGAATTCCCGCCAGCGATGCGCCTGGACTACGTGATCGAATGCAACGTTTTGCCCGAGTGCTCGGTCAAGTGTGCTGTTCCAGTGCCTGCCAGTTTGTACCGCGGGATACCTCGGGGTGATCTGTGTGATCTTTTCTGTAAATGGCCGTTACAGCACGGTCAACTGTCTTGGCCAGTCACGGAAAAACTGTGCTCCTAAGGTGGGTAGAATCATGCTATGTATTCCACACAACTGATGGACCGATGTGCGAAGATCGCACTCTGTTCCAATCCTCCGTGGTCGTGGAGGGCGCACATTGCACAGGGTCAAGTGATTGGGACGGCGACTACCCTCGCGAGGCGTTCATGGAATTAGCATCTATGTTTTTTCGCATGACCCTGCTTCGCGGTAAGGAGATGACACTTGGACTAGGAGATTGAAAACCCACTGGGTTCTCTGATCTCGTCGAGCCTTTACCCGAGGATCGATCTCAACATAATCGATTGAAACCCTGCATAGCTGCTTTCCAAGAAAACTTTAGTGCAAACTTACTTGATACTGTCAGTCGCAAGGCACGCTCCAAGCGTTCCAGAAATTAGGTGGAACAAAGGGTTTCGGACCCGCTTGCTCTTTCGTGACAGGTTGAACAATGGGCTATCTCGATGTCAGCGTCAACGGCAGGTGAAAGGGTACATAGCCGTAAGTCGTTCATAGGTTTTCTTCGGTGTGTGTACCAATTGTTGATCGGAAGCATGCGAACCTGGTGATAGAATTCGAAGAGAAGCTGGCCATATCAGCGGGAAAGTTGCAAACACCTTCAGCCGTTTGGAGTTCCTTGATCAGTCTGATCGCAATCAGAATATCCATGGGTTCAGAGGCGCTCCAGTCAGCATGTGTGCCCGCCATTATCGCATCCGAGGGATCAGCCTTGTGAGCCAACATCCACTTGGAGATGAGACCCTTCTCTGTCAAATTAGTCCAGCCCTACAGGCACCTTCGACGAGTAGTTACTGACTTGGTGAGTGGGTTGCGAAACTTTGTCCTCCGAGTGAGTGTGAAGCTTCATGACGATGCTTAACGTCGCAACTTGGACAAGCTTTATGGGCTTCCTCGGTGGATAAAGTGGATCCCGAAGAAGCAGAAAGCAGACGAGGATCTCGGTTAAAGAAATCTGTATGCGGTAAGAGTGCAGAAACCGCGGAAATCCTTGCTCCCGCGGAAATGTGAGAGGTCCGTCTCCCAACATCATTTGTTCTGTAATAACCCTGACCTTGATAGCTGGCCTAAAGCTGGCCGTGATAGTGTTGGAGAGTTCCGTGGAGTGACAGCCCATTCCCTTTGTGAGCCAAGTGCGTTACCATATAAGCGCGGTCTAAATATGAATCGTAAATCTTTCCTTTGCATTCTACTAGCCGATGTCGTGGTCGCCAATACGAACGCTAGAGCAGAGTAAGTCTTCGTCTGTAAGACTCCCTTCCACGAGCGCTGACACCCAGCAGCCGAGGCCATCCTTTGCGCCCCCGGACACATTCATGAAGTCGAAACTATTTTGCTCAATGGACGTTCACAGCGCGTCTACAAACATCTCTGGCCGTCCGTGAGGGCATTCTGGATATCGGCTGTCGAAAAGCATTCGGGCAAGACATGTATCGTCTTCGAAAACAACGTTACACCTACAATGAGGTTCACCAACGTGCCATCAAGGTTGCGGCCGTCTCCGCCACGTATACGGCATAATAAAGGTAGCTCTCGCGCAGTGCGGCTATCGCATTTTCGTCGTTCGATTTATCGATATTCATCACAGGACAGAATTGGGATTTGTTCCCGTAATTGTCCAGACTACCTTGTCTCTTTCTGGGCCTCTCGTATGTAACATACCATATCGTGCCACTGCTACAGCAACTCATCATAGTCTTTAAAGACCTACTGGGCGCGGTACCGG